>JAYRBW010055146.1:0-11006 GCA_036023295.1 Invenusta paracnida | reverse complement strand
TCTATTTATATGTAAGAGATAAACTGTTTTGTAATTTCAACAATAAATTATGGTATCGTACATAACAACATTTCGGCATATAATTTAAAAGAAATTTCCGAATTATTTTTCAGAGTCGCCGGAAATATTTCCAAATAGACACTTTGTATTTATTTTTAGTTTTTTTGATGTTTAACAAGTAACCCCTATATTATAGTATATAATACTACTAAAAGCTGATGGTCTCTTGTGGCTGCAAACCATACCATGATTATCAAGCATCTCACTATCCTTTACAATAGTATTATGATATATAAATTTAAAAATATATATTTTTTGTTTTATATATTTTATGAAAAAAAAAATTAATTTGTAGTCAAGAACTCCATAATTGCCCAATTTTCTAACATGGCCATTGGGACTTCATCTTTTCTGGCTTGATAAAATAAAGTAATCAATTCTAACTAACAATACATGTACATCCCATCAATATTTTTTATGTGGTTATGTTTTGATTTGGGTTCATTTTTACACAGTTATGTTTTGGCTCAGTTACATTTGACCTGATAGTGATCCCTGTTCAAATTTAAAATTGTAAAATCAGTTACAACCTTGACAATGATTGTTTTGTTGAGTGTATCTTGAACTTGGTGCTAAAGTAAATGTGTACTAAATCAAATAGAACAAATGACAAATATAAATAAACAGCAATGCAAATATACCATAAGGGCCCTACCATAATATATTCATTTATATAAATTATAATAATATATAATATTAATAAAATTCATAATTCATAAATATGAAGATATATTATAAAAACAAATTATATGTACCTGAAATAACCATGGCTTCATTAGGGCCGCAAGTTTGGAATCCCCAAGGCATATTTGTTATGAAAACTAGATTTACTAAATATTTGGCTAAAGTTAAAATCGAAAACGAAAGTATTTTTCAATATACCGCAAAAAAAAAGAAGTATTATAATAGATAAACTAGATATATATATATATGCGGAGTATATATAATATATACCTATACGTAAGATATATGGAAATCGAAGACAAGTTTTCTAAAATGTTTAGCTAGGCAAAAAATATGCACAATACATATACCGAAATGTATTAAATAAAAATATGCATAAATTACAATAAAAATAAGAACATTCATTTTCTAAAGTTTTTCCAATACAAAAATTTTCATTCTTCAGAATAAAAAGATACATTGAATTTCATCACTGGTGTACGGCTTAATCCAACGTAACATTCGTAATGTTTGCATCCTTTTCGTATTCCACATCACCCTCGTCGTTCCATTCAAACTCTTCCATAAGCAATCAGACACAAGCTCACGCGCTGCCTTAACTAGCGCTTCACTTGTAATTGTCTTGTAGGCTCATATCCTTGACAAGGTTCAACGATTTAATGTACAGAGTGGTCAAGAATTCCCTATGACTTTGGATCAATAAGTATTTGTTTGCTTAATTTTCGTTTGTAATGATTAATTAAGTTTTAAAATGTTATTTGAAATTTGAAATCACCTAGATCTTTCATAAAAACAGTATATAGCAGCTTACATACAATATTATATCATTTTTTTGTTATTTCAGATAGCTGATTAAAGTGCTTATACAATGGAATACCGCATATTGGGGTGTGGTACATCACGAGTCGAATCAATTTGTTTCTGCAGTGCGGTCAGTTAAAGCAAAGTTGCGGCAGAGGTTTGATGACGAACCACCAGACACAAGAGTCATAAAGAGATGGTCAGACAAACTGTTTACGTCGGGGTCTATTTTAGATACACCGCACACAGGACGGGTCAATGAACGAGGCGACCATGCCGATATGGTGAGAACCTCTAATAAAAAAGATCCAAGCAAGGAAACTAGGCGAAGGTCTGATGAATTGAACATTTCAAAAACGACAATGATGAAGGTTATGAAAGACTTGGGATGCAGAAGTTGGAAAGCAACAAAAAGTGTAATTCTTATCTCTAGAGGACCACGAGATGCGCGTGTTGCTTGCTGTCATGAAATTTTGGCCAAATATGACAATTTGCGACGACGAGATCATATTTTTCACCAATGAGTTTGCGGTGTATTCCGAAGGCAAAGGCTATAAGCATACTTGCATGTGGAGCAAGGCTAACCAACATTTTTACGAACAAGTGAGACAAAATCCGCAAGAAGTGATAATCTTACAATGGTTTTTTTAAAGGGTTCTCGAACAAAAAAAATGGTTCTTCAGACCCAAAAAAGGATTCTTATATAGACCCGCCTCAAGAACCCTTTTTGGTTGGCTGAAGAATCCTTTTTTCTAACAGTGTGAGTAAAGTGCGAGGTAAGTGTAGATTACTCTTTCCTATGTTATAGCTCAGAGAGCAGAGATTAGTAGTTAGATTAGTTCCTGATCCCTACTCTATGGTATAGCTATTCGACAGATATAAATTGAATATAAATATTGACATCAATAAAAGACGTATTCCTGTAATGTGTAGGTATACTTAGAGCTATAAATACTAGTTTTATATTTTAATTAATTCATCAAATAATATTTGTAAACTATTATCATATAATCCAACTATTTCAGCTTATACTTTCTTAGATTTCTTATGAATAATCTTTAACATGTTTCATATGTTTTTTCCAACATGTCTTCCTTAATCAGAATCGAAATAAGTTACTATTGGATTGCAAAATAGTCATATAGATGCGAATAAATGTATAAGTTAAATTAACTATTGCTTATAATATTATTTATAAATGTACAATTCCACACAAAAAATAATAATTTACAATAATATTTCATGAATTATTGATAAATATATACATATGTATGTACTATTGAAAATTTATAATTTCATAATTCATTTCCAGTATTATATATTTTCGTAATAAAATGCTTCAGTCATAAAGATATAAATATATATTTATTTACATTTACAGCTCTATTTCATAGCAACATAATCAACATATCTATTTAATGGTATTGTTTGGTAGTTGATTTTAATTCTATTAAAAATTTGATTGCTGCAAATTGAAATATAATTTGCTATTTATTTAGGACATAAATACATAACAAATTATTATACTACAGTTTGCAGCAACACTTTATAATTATCATAAGATGTTTAGTTGTTCAAGAATAAACAGTTCCAACTACTATTTATATAACTAAAATGAATATTGCAATAAATAAAAACTTTTAACATGTACAGCTCGGATACGCTTGTTGAACTTTTCAGATAAATGAGCGGTTCAAAAATTATCAACGGAAAAATAGGGTGAACATCTTCGGGTTCTAAGAATTGTACAATCTGGGCAAAAATACATAAAAACAGATACAATATAATGAAATAAATCTGCTGATAAATAATTATGATCCTCACCATTTCGCATGAAGTACATATGTACTCAGATTTAGTCTACACAGCGTTACAAATGAAGTGGTTCGTTTGCTTCGGTATTGAACTTCAAGGCATTATTAATGTTTTAGATTCGCATTTTTATCAATCACTTGTTATAAAACGTTTCTTGTTTTTTGAAGATCACATCAATCTTTTATATTTCATTATTTCTTATAGTCAATAAATTGTTTAAAACATTTTTTTTAACGAATATTTTATTGAGCCACATAATATATGATGCCTATAAAATGTTACAGTTTGGAATATTAACATTAAATTTAACATTTTTTTTAACATTAAAAAATTTTACGTGTTTGTAGTACAAATATACAAATGGTATAACATGATAAAAATAGAATATTGTCAATGTACACAAGATTTGAATTACTCCATATGACATAATAAAACAATTTCAAGGAAATTAAATATATTTTCGTACATTATCTGAAGCAAATTTTAAATAATTTTACGATAAATGAAATCTTTAATAAAGAATAAACATTGGTACAGACACAGGGAGATAAAATATATGACTGATACATTTAAACTAAAAGTAGTAGTTTGTATGATAAAGCAAATACGGATACAATTTAATAATGACTCGTTAATAACCGTCATCGTCTATTTCGATTTTTATGCAATTTAATAAAAATATGTACTCCATGGAAATGTTATAAATAATTTAATCTCATTAAAAAGAAATTTGAAATCAAATTAATCATACTTTTTAAATAAACAGATATTATGCATCAATAATTTATTGTAAGCTATATATATTTCTTTATTAATTTCAAATAGAAAAAAGGAATAAATTTTAAAATATTGAAGCTTTTACAAATTAGTGCAAATTTTTTTAGAATTCAATTACAAATTATGATGGAATTACATATAGTGCGTACGTTTAATTAAACTGTACTTAGTAATAACAACCAGTTATTGAAAATAAGATAATATTAAAAATTAAAAACATAAAATCCAACTATCTCCAGGAAAATATGCTACAGTCTCATTACAACAGATAAATGAATTTACTGTAGATTGAGCAAACAAACACACAACGACTGAAAATGACTAGTTGAAACAATACAAGAAACTGAAAAGAAGGAAATGAGAAATAATAAAAAAACCTTAAAAGGGAAATCACAACCTTTTTTAACCTGAATATTAAGACTAGGTTTCAATTTTAAAATGTACAGAGCTTATTTAATCTTGAAGTAAACATCACAATTACCATTATCAATAGTACAGAAACAATCACGATAATTCTTCATACTATAATAACGTTGTAATGAGACTGTAACAATGTTACTTAACAGGTTTTTGAAACATGTTGAACAATAAAATTAAATGGCATTATATATTTTTGACTTTTTTATTTTCTTATTTATATAAAGAGTAATTAACTTAAGAAGTAATAATGTGTAATGTGCTACAAAACTAATAGATTAAATTAGAAACGATAAAGCGTCAAAAACTGTAATATCTAAATTTAAGGATAAAACTGCTATTCATATTATTTAAATACAATACCAAACAATATAGTAGATTTTTGATTTCTGCTTGAAAAATCAAAATAATTCATTCTCTTTAGATTTGTATCATACAGTAGTAAGCTTGTTTAATTATAGAATATTTAGACATCCATTTCAGAACTCCATTTTAACTACTGAATAAATGTAACTGTAGATGCAAAAGCGTCCTTTAAAATATTCATGTCTATAGTAGTCAAATATAATGTATAGCTGAGAGGAAATATTATTTAAAATGAAATAATTTAGATATTTACACTGTTTACACTGTTTACCGTAAATATAAAATGCATTAAATGCGTCAATTTGCATTTAACTGTAAAAACTCACACATGCACTGCACCAATTTATATCGGCAGTACCTATACCAGAATGAATTACACAAAATACATATGAATTGGTTACTTTACAAAAAATGTTCCCGCGTTGAAGTTGTTATAGGAACCATTTGACTAAATGCTGGTGAGTTGAGTAAATTCATGTTTTCAGTAGAGCTGAGGACTCCTCCTCCATTTCTATTGCTACTGATATCTCGAATCTCCATTGCAACTAGTGACCCCGCTTCTCCAGGAACATCTTCACTAGTTGACAGACGTCGCTGCAGACCTTTTCCCATCCCTTTTACTGCTTTGTCACTATTTCCACGAGCAGAGCCAGCGTTAGAGTAGTTTCTTCGACTGTCGATATAGACGTAGAAGAACTCAACAAGCTCTACAGCAAAGGCTGCTGTTAGTCCGATCGTCAAGGAGCAAAGCCCCCCAATTCGACTGAGAAGGACGTTGAGACTGAGCACCAACTTCTCTGATTTGGCAATTGTAGTGGCGGTTTTCCTCTTCAACACCACATAGGCAAAATTATCGCCCTCAAAATTCACGGAATTCTTCGTTTTATTTACGTTGGTGAGGTTCGTATTCGTCAAATACTCCATCCATCGATGGAATGACTTTAGCGAAGTAATATTTAAATTTTTATTCTTCTTGATAGCTGTGGTCAAATTCCGATGAGCCTGAGATTGCAAGCGAAGCCAGTGCAATTGCCATTCTCGAACTCGCCACTTTGTGATAGAGATGGTACTCTCGTATTTCGAATAGGAACAGCTTGGGAAGCACTTATTTCGGATATACTTCCTTTTCCTTTCTATAGAAAGTCTTGATTGAATACATTCCACTAAGTTATAGGCCTTGGTTGTATTATAAGTGGGCATTACTCGTCCGCAGTATGGCATTTCATCCGTGGGAATTCGTGGGCGCGGGTTCATTATGTACATGCATTTACACTCATCCATGATCTCTTGTTGTTGGTGTTGCAGAACGCACATCATCTGTTCGTACTTATATGTTTTATCCAGGTCCCAGTAGTCATGACTTGAGTTTATGGGAAGGCATGGCTTTGGTGGCGTGTTGAGATGATTCCATTTAACATGCTGATAGTTTATCTCATTCAGCTTGCCTGGTTCTACGTGAAGTCCTTCCTTCTCCATGTCTGGATAAGTTCCCGGTTCGTGAACGACGACTCTCAAACCTTTGGCCTGCTCGAAAATGTCGACTAGAAAGGCCTGTTCATTAACAGCATAGTCAGGATTCGGTCCCAGCGATACGATTAAACTGAAGAAGGTTGTATCCTCCATTTCTTTAACACTAGAGGGCTCAAAGGTATGACAGTTGAAGAATTGATGATGGGAGAACCTTCTCATTTTATATCCTTCGAGCTGTGCACAATCGTTCTCGAAATCACTGTTTAAGTCTTTTGTATTTCTCATACAGTTCAAAAATATTGAATATGGGTGTCCCAGCTGAATTACCTCTTCATACTTCAAGTTTTGGTAATACATGTTTAAACTGTCGTAGTTGTATACAATGGCATTTTCTAGATCATTCTTTACTAGTAGGGAATAAGTTAGGTTTCTCATATACTGATTAAACTGCGTTGGTGACAACACCTTTTTGGTATTCCATAGTTTGTAGGCGCGCTCGGAGAAAGGGTGATGGTGGCAAACCGTGATAGCAGGAAACTCAGAGGGAGCATCAAACAGTGTCTCTGTATGAACCGATACATCGTAGTTAAGAAAGTCCTTGATGAGCAGAACTACCGCTGAAGCGAGAAGTGCAGTCATTGTGATCACAAAGCAAAGCCAAAGAGTGCGCAAGAACCGGGGGCCACGACCAATCTTTGACATTCCACGGATCGAGGTTGAGTCACAGAAATAGTTCAGTGCCGATTTCTTCCGACGTGGCCGGATTATTCGATCTGATAATGTGGAGAGATGAAGGAAAAGAAACATTATTCGACGTAACATTTAGTATAATACTTATAACATGTAAGTATTCATATAATATAAAAAAAACATATATATCTTACAGTGGGAGACTTGTGAGGCTGATTTCAAAATTGGAAATAATTTATTACGATAGCTTTGAAAATTGTAAATATTTTTTAATTGGTGTTTATGCTTACTATTGAAATTTAATTAAATTATCTATTGAATTTCTATAATGCTGCACTCTGTAACTTCAATAAAATGAATTTAAATTATTCCCACTAGCATTATCGTACTACTAGCACTCTCTACTAGTAATAGAGCACCAGTATACACAGCAGTTTCTCTCTTATTAGAGCTCATGGTTGAAACCCATTAAGATTTTGGGTCATTTTTAACTAGAATTTCAATATTTAACAATAATGTTTAACAACAAGTAAACTTAAACCACATGATGTGCAAACAGTTTAGCAACAGCAAACTCAAATATTTTTCTTGCATACATAAAATTAAAATCTTAAACTATAAGTAATGTTATCCAAAAATATTACCACAAGTATCGAACGAATATCCGTAATTATGTTTTACTTTCTTTTACCAATTATAAACTAATTATTATTTAAAAATAAATGTTAAAAAAGCGGCAAAATTGTATTTTAAAAGGGTGCAAAATAAAGATGGTCTCAAATAAGTAATCTATTATGTAATATTAATTTACTACTTCTCTATAAGTCGATAAGTCATAATAAAATCGAGGAAAAATATGTTTTAATGACAATATAGAAAACAATGGCTATACAACAATAGTAAAAATAATTGCTTGGTATGTCACAAAAATTAGTTTCATTTAGATATTTTAAAGAAATATATTTAAGAAATTTCAAGACATCTTTTGTTTGTCACCTTTTGTTTAAATAATGGTGAAGTGATAAGCAGCTAAATAAGTTTCTACAATAAGCCTACAACAATTTTCTACTAATATAGATTACTGTTAACATTTAAATATTAAATTTATCAAGTTTTAATTTTATTATTTTGCATTTCATAAATGGTAATATGCACATTTTTATACATTTTCTTATGACTATTTGTCAAGCTTATAAATATATTTTTGATTTATCCATTTTATACTATGTAGATATAATCTTGTATTATAAAGATCGGTATTTAATGAATTAATAGTGTTAAACTCTGAAAAACATTGAAGAGACAACATTTTTTATTTATTGTCCTAATCAATCTCAAATAACTATTACAAAAATGTAAAGAAGTTATTTTGATGTCATAATAAATTGTATGGTAACAAATTCAATTTTTCTAAATAGCAGGTAGACAAAAAGAAAGGTAAAATGAAAATCTTCACTTTTCATTATTAAAGTTTTCATTCCATTTGCTCTTATTATATAAGTTGAACATCAGATAAAATATTCATAGTAAAACTTGCTTTAAGATTTTGAATGATTTAAATTATAAACTCTTGTAACTGTATATCTAAATTGCATATTATGGAAATTATTTTTCACAAAATATCAACTATTCATTTTTAGTTAATAAGAAATGTTGAGGTGCAGAATAACTATGAAGAACACCAAAACAACGTTTGAATAATTGATGTTCGCTTTTCGTGTATGTGCATGTCTAGAAAAAATGAAACCAACTCTTCTCATAATTTGTAGTTATACTTAAATGAAATTCCCCGTTTTCATTTCTTTCGATATTTATTATTAAAACCATTCCGTTATACCGTGTATTGCAACATGTTACGGTGTAAAATATTTCTTATGTAAAAAATGTTCATTTAATTTAATTTTTCTTGTATAATTATAATATTTAATCGAAATTGAATGTAGGAAAAATTTATTTTTTATTTGATTAAAAACTACTAAAAACTACTAAAAACTACTAAAAATAACTTTTTTTTTATAAATATTTAAATTTAATTTTTAAACAACAGTGAGGTTTTAATATCATAAAATTGAAATTGTGGTATCGTTGTCTTACTTGAATAGTTAGTTGTCCGATCTATATTTTAATATGGAAACATTTATTGATATTTTTCTGTAGAAAATATTAATTTCATTTGTAAGTAAGCGATTAGTAAATATATATACTTATGGTTTGAATAATCAATGTCATATTTCGTTTAAATCATAAAAAATTCGTTGCATTGTATGAATATTTTAAATATGTATATTAAAATATTATTTTTAAATTATCTTAGATCATATTTCCTATTAGATAAATTTAATAAATTTTACCACGAAGAAAATTATCAAATGTAACTTAAGAAAAAATATATAACTTAGTCAGCTAGACTAATAAGTATAATTTATTAAGGTTTAAAAATGTTACATTACATTTCTTTTTTTTGCATTAATAAATTACACCTATCTTGGCAAAACCATTAATCGTCTTTTTAAATTATTGCAATATTCAATAAATTACCATTTTAATTGATGATGGATTCAACCTGTATATATTTTGTTAAAACTGCAATCCACCATTTATTCATACTTAAACATTGAGCAAATGTAAAAGCAAAAATAGAAAATTAGAAGATTAGACGCACAACATTCATTTTTGGAATTAACGAATAATTGGAAGGATCAAGGCCAAAGCTCAAATCCAGATAGTGGAACACTTTAAAATAAAAGAAATTGAAGAACATAGAAAACAAATCATCTGATTTAGTTTGAATTCTAAATTATTCAAATTAAAAAACCCCGCAAAAATAAACATTTCCTACCTAAATATATGACATTGTTATGTCAAATAATATCAATTTTCCTTTCAATATTCAAATCAAACTTAATATGTATATATATTAATTCTTCATTTTTGAGATAGGATTCTATAATTATTCCTAAAAGATAAACTAATAATTTGAATATTTATATCGCTTTACAATAAAAATTTCAATTTATCCTTTACTCTAAAAAAATGATAGATACACAAAATCCTATTTATATCCGACATCACGGAGTACAGCTATCATTTTTCGTTTTTAATTAAATTCTTCAACAAACGATTTGATATGATCGACTTGAAAAGTTGATCTTTTAGCACTAACAAATTCTAATCTTTTAGAAATCTTTTCACTAATTAATTCTATATAACCGTTTGGTAAACGAATTGGCAATGAATATATTCACTGCGATTTTTCGCACATGTATTTTAAAGGTATATTTATGCTTCAAATTTCAAAACAAACTGAAAATTATATAAAGTAAATTTTAGCTTATCTTTGTAGTTAAGCATATATAACTTCACTCTAACATCACTCCGAAATATATTACATTTCATGCCCATACACAAGGGACCTGTGCAGTCTGAAGTATGAGTTAATGTAACTATTCCCATATCCTACTGTGGCACCTTATTCCAAGAACCAACTATACACCTAATCACTAATACTTTTTATAGGAGCGATTTAAATATGATGACCTAGTAAAATTAATTTTATTCCTGATTTTGCAATTTTCAATATTTTTAAATTTAATATATTGGTTAAATTACTACGTATGTAATTCTGAATAATTGAGTTATAAATTCATTAAATAAATGGTGCTCTATTAATAGTGAATTAAAATAAAAAACTAACAATGCTTTCGATAAAATACAAATTAATTTCAAACCATTAATTATTTAATGTACAAATTAGATGTGATATGTTTATATGTTTACGTAATACAATAATTTCTACATGTATAGGTACTTTAGACGATTCATAGTGATACCCTTTCTTGACCATATTTAATATGGCGGCCGAGGAGGTCCAATATGGTTTACCTGGTAAATCTCTAAGAATTGCCACTCAAAACGAGGTATACGTG
>JAYRBW010055135.1:0-11007 GCA_036023295.1 Invenusta paracnida | reverse complement strand
GCATTTCCTGTTTTTGACATTGTCGGCCAATTTCCTTTTACTGGCAGATTAAGTTGTCGATCATTTTCCTGGTTTTGTCATTTTTGTCGGCCATTTTCCGTGTCGACGCTATTTCTTTTCGGCCATTTTCCGTGTCGATGTTATTCCGTTTCGACGCTATTCCGTATTATATCTATTAATTTATTTTAAAACGTTTGTCATTTATTTTTCTTCTAAAATGATGAGAATCCCCTGGACTAAAAATAATTTGCCAATGACCCCTAGAGAATTGAATCTTACCAATTCTCTGTGATTTTTTTTCGTACTCACGTATTTATAAGCCCCCTAACCCCCCCCCCCCCCCTGATTTTGAAAGGCAAATATCGGGGTTTACAGGGGGGTTATACACGGAGAGATATAGTACAGACTATTATTTTGTTTTAGTTATATACAGAAGTCTGTATAAACGAATCAGTCACTATGCTGTCTGAATCGCTCACTGAACTATATGAAATAAGTTACTCACGAGACCAAAAAAAGATAAATGAATCCTTTTTGGGGGTTTATATGTACGTATGTACGTATATTAAGTATACTACTAACAAAATGAGACGGAAACCTGGATTTAATGAAAGAAAATTAACAATAATAATAACTCGATACAATACATTTTTAACTGTTGTAGACATTACTGTGTATTAGAAAGCATTGTTGTAAAACTTTAGAAGATGGTAACTGCACTGAAATTATTAAAACAGTCATTATAGTGATAGCGGTCATAACACAAAATAGACTTTTCGAAGATGCACATCACATAACAACTTTCGTATACTAAAACAATTACTCAAATTCTCCTATGAGTTTTGATGATCTCCGCTTAGAAAAGTAATCAGCAATTTGAGGATTTTCGCAAGAATTTTGGACGATTTCTACTATATTGTATAGTACATTATTATGTACAATATTATATATATATGGTACTGGTGAAACATACTTAAATTCGGTCATTTTTTCACGAAACGAATGTGGTACTCTTAAAATTGTTATACTTTACATATATATTGATAGTTAAATAAACACGTAATTTCTTTACAAAAATATAACCACCGATTTGTAAATTTGAGCAATTAAAATAAATAAAGCTGATAATCGTTTTTCATACGTGTGTTTTAAGTTTTGATTTTTTCAAAAACTATTTGTAATTATTGCCGAAATTGTTGCAATGTTTGTAGAAACACGTTTGCTTGATGAAAATATTTTTATCTTACACTAACATACATGCATATAACATAGCATGCATTTGTATACATACAATGGGTGAAGTTATGTTTGGTGTTAAGTCGGACTTAAAACTAACACTGCAATTTAACACCAAACATAACCTCACCCACTGAATCTTTAGGAATGAAATCCTGTATATTTCTTTGTTCTTAATACACTTAACTAGCTAGAAATAAAATATCCCTCCAATAGGTATTTAGGGTATAATTATGCGTTACAAATGAATAATCCTCCAGAAATTACATACACATTTCAGAAGTAACCAGGCTAATATAATATATCAATTCGATAGAAAAACGTCATACAAAGAGAGAACCACTAAGAATGTGTGTTACGACTGTTATAAATCCCATGACGACTGATTTTTATATTGATATTTGTTGACATATAATATTAGTTAGTTTTAAATTTATTCAAAAAGGTGTTAAAATTTGTTTAAAAAATGTTGAGGGTGTCATTTGAAAGGTAGATATTTTATTATTCCTTGAAGCGTGAAAATACACATAACATGTAGGTAGGTAGGTACCTAAAATACACATAACATGTAGGTAGGTAGGTACCTAAAATATTAAAAAAAAGTATATATTTACTTTAAATAGTAGCAAGCTTTGACATAAAAACAAGTTTTAAGATAATAATTAAGTATGCAAGAATTATATCTAGCTTATAACGGTATACCTACTTATAGTAATACAATCCATGGATAGGTAATCTCGTATATATGTACATATGTATATACTATAACGTATATATATTTACGATTATTATAAGAAAAACAGACTAAACACTCAATAAATTATTTCCATGCTTATACTCTCCCTTCTCTAGTAATGTACATTGGTTGATGTTTTATAAATACTAAATAAATTTATCATTCATATTAAGGAAAAAATAAGATTTTTTTCAATTTCCAATTACATTTCATTGCGACTTTTTTTATTAAAAAAAACAACTTCACTATTTCCAGTACACAAAAGTAACAATCAATTTTGTATGATCAATAAGAGAGAAAGGAAAAAAATGTTAAACTGTTAATTAGTCACGAACAGCCCTTGACTATTTTTTTTGTTTAATTATAGGCACTCAAAATTATTTATGTGTGTATAAGTAATTATATACAGCGGTCATTACAAAAATAAATAAAAAATAGTTTCGAAGTTTTGGTAAATATTTTGTAATAGAAAAGCTGCCAATATATTTATTCAACTGTGATATAAAATTAGCAATAAAAGTGTGTAAAAATCTTATTTAGTTATATATAGAGATTTGATTATAGGAAACACCACTTTTTGCTTAATTTTGATTTAAGATTGCCTTTCGCCGTTATATTGTTATTAAATATTTAAAACCATAAATTCTAACTGTTTACAATTCTTCTTTATACGAAAATTATAACATAATTTCCGCTTGAAGAACGCAAAAGTATGGTTTATTCTGTATTCGTAAATTGATGCAATAAATCGTTATGAAATACTTCAATACAAAAAGTAACTATCAACAGAAAAGAAAAAATGAGATTATCGCAACTTTTCTTCACGTAAACCCAAAGAAATTGTTTTAGAAAAAATAAACGTTGTGAAAAAAAGATTTAATATTTACTCAAAAATAGAAAGGTAATATTACAAGTGCAATGAGTTGACAGACTTTAGTAATACATTTTATACGTTTTAAATTTTCTAAAATATTCTAAATAAGCTGCATATGGATATACATAGATATATGTGTTAAGTGACAAATTGTGTAATCCATTATTCATAAAATTCTAGTTTATGTATTGTTATGTACAGTGAAGATGTCCTAAAATGTATAACGGTTGTTTACAAAATATGATATTTATGAGTAGTAACTGACAGTTAAAACATTATGCAATAAAATTTGAAAAATACACAATTTTATTATACAAGATGATATATTTTAATATATATTGTCATAAAAAAATGTACTATGTCATACGTAGATTATATTTCTATATAGAACTATAGATGAAATAATAATATCATCTAAATATAATTTATAAAATAACAAAGAGGACAAAATAACATATAAAAATATAAAATTCATTGTTCTATAGTAAGCAGTATTTATAAAAAGCTGAATATATATGTGTTTTAATATTTTATGGTTGAATTACCCTATATGGGTATAAAATAATGATAACTGTGGATTATGATATGTTCTTTTGCATATTGCTCCTATGTTTGCGGTCTAGATTTCATTATTTCCGCATATTTTGTTTATTATAATTTCCTAAGAATATTTTAAGTGAAGAATATTTTAAAAAATTCAAAATATCTACGACCATATAATAATATACAACAAAACAAGCATAGGTACTCCTTTTCATGTAATATGCCTGTTTATTTAATATTACTATATTTATAGTGTGTAAATCGAAGACATCTTAATGATGTCCCGATGTAGGTATAATTGTACCTACTATATATACTCGTATGCATTTTACATTAAGAAATATATTTTTTTAAATTTACAAAAGTCACGATAACACTGCATGACAGAACTTTCTTATTATAATATTAGAGAAAATGATTAAAATTGTAACTAATTGCCAAAAAATATAGTTTGATAAAACTAATGAAGTTACAAAAGTGATATAGAAATGATTATTTCAGAGTATGATAAAATATGATATTATATCTATGTAACGTTTAATATGGTATAATTAATACCTATATGAGTATGTATCTTATAATAGAACTATGTTTGTGAATAAGATATGCAAACACATAAAAGTATATAAGATCTGTATGTATATATAAAATAAACCCAGATTTTTAAATATATTTAATAGTATACTTAAACAATGACACATGCATTATTGTAAAACCGAATTTTTAATCTTAAGCGCAAATTGCAAAAATGGGGTAAGGAAATCGTTAACTTACAATTTGTAAATCTAGATTAATTAAGAGTTGATTAATAATTACTTGGGAAGATTTGGAATCACACTTCCGAGCACAATCGCAAGAATAATAAGCAAAGCAGCCAGGATACAGACCGGGATAAACCACTTCTTTCGATGGTCCTGCCAGGGATACTTCCCCCTAGTCACAGGTTCCCAGCCCTTTTGCGTCAGTCCCACTTCCGGTTTTTCACGAAAACTCACGGAACCAGTGCGCCCCAGAGAGGGCAGAGTACCGCTGTAGGCTGGATTTTCCAATCCGGAAGATTGACTGTAGCGCAGAGAAGAGTTCTTTGGCTGTGGACCAGAACTAACAATTTCCGGTGGTGGTTTGGAGTGTAATGGCGGAGATCGCATATTGTTAGTCGAATTTAGACCGTAACTATCGATAGATCTGCCACTACTTACGATTGACGGTTCATTTTTCTCTTTTGGTGCGATATCGTTGAGACTAATAGACTCCATGCGAGCCAATGAGACTACCGTATTGGGATTTCGAGACGACGGTGGCGCCGCTCCTTGAACAGCAGCTCGAACCATTGGGACCACACGAGCTTGCTGTGGAGGTTTGGGAACAGCTGATGGCTTCAACTTCACGGGTTCCATAGGGAATTCCTCGTAGGATTTTGCCATTTCCGAACCTATAGACAGGACAGATTCCGGCGGGGATGCAGTAAATTTGGCTGGAGGAAGATTTTTAGAAGTAGGAAGTGAAGTAACAGATTCCTCATAAGTGCCAGACGAGTCAGTGTCGGATGTTGATCCAGTTGTATATGAGCCAGATCCGGAGGAGGATTCGGACGAAGAGGACTCCTGTCTGCTCTTTCGTCGAGCTATGAATTTGGCCTGAACAGCCGGATTCTGGGATACCTTCTGTAAAGGACCTGGCTTCTTTGCTGTAACTGGTTGGGGTGCACCAGGAGGCAGTACTGAGGTTCTTAGAGGAGGAGGTCGATACGTTGCTGGTTTTACTGGAGGTGGACCCGAAGGCGACTGCACTTTGGCCTCGATTTTTGGAGCAGAAATAGAGGTGCCAACAGCAGGTTTCATGAATGACTCACCATAGTTGGTTGTTGCAGATAATGGCAATGGAGGAATATCAGATATTTTGGGGGATTCAGCAGGAATTATGGGCAGGTTTTCATACAAATGATTATCTTCATCTGGAACCGAGGGTGTTTTTATTTTAGCTTGCAAGTCGACTTTTGGAACTGTTACAGGCATTATTTCATCGCTCACTTTCGGGATACCAGAGACTTTAATAGGTTTCATTTTCTTTATTTTCATGTCAGGTTTGGACACATTTAGATCTACACTCGGTGCTTTATTTTCATTCGGTTCACGCTTTTTATCAGTTTGAACGGGTAATACAGCTACACTTTCTTTTGGAATTTCTTTTTGTATGAGAAGATCTGGTACATCAATGCCGCCACTAGTTTGTGGTTTTGTTGCTTCAACAACAGACTTTGATAATTTCATTACAGGTATGTGACTCTTAATTTCGTCACTTGTTGGTTGGGTTGTTATCTGCTCAGGTATTTTAGCGGTATGAACGGGTAACACAACATCTCTTTTTATCGGTTTTTCTGATTGTAATCTTGGATTTGGTACTGCAATATCACCCCTTATTTGTGGCTTACTAGTTTGAATAGTAGGCTTTTCTGATTTTACTACAGGAATTGAACTTTTCATTTCAAAATTAGGCGATTTAACTTCAACAGGCTCGGGTTTTTTGACTTTATGAACTTGTAAAATTGTACCACTTTCAGGTGAAATTTCTTGTGTAAAGGAAGGATCAGATACAGACAAATCTTCATTTAGAATTTTGGTTCATGTATGAGAATATTCAAACTTTGGAGATTTAATTTCAGGTATAGATCTTTTAATTTCTATATTTGGTTCCTTTGTTTCTACCGGTTTCAATTCTGTATTAACTGATGGTACTGTAACACTTTCTGATGGATTTTCTTGTCTAATAATATTTATTTTACCACTATTAATGCTGCCTGAGATACGACTTCCGTCGGTATTGGTTGACTTCTTTGAATCAATTTTAGTATTTGGTATTTTACCAAAATATTCAAATAGATCAGGCTTATTACCTGATACAGAACTTACATCAACCGGTTTTGTAATTACTTCAAATGGTTTTACAATTTTAGGAAACCGATCTGAAGTTCCTTGTGAATTCAATGAAGTTGGTTGACTTGTATTTGCACTCAGGGATGCTTGAGAATTTTTGTCACTGACATATGTATCTCTGGGATATTTTACTGATAATACTTGATGTTCTTGAAACTTACTGTCAGTATCAAATGACCCTTGTGGCGAGGTTATAGACGCACCACCTTGCATTCGGTCTGTTTCCTTTGTTAGGGGGCCAAGTCGGGAAATCTCTGATTGTGGTGTTTCAGATGGCTCGAATTTCTGCTCGGATTGAACACTGGTAGAAGGAATAATTGTCCCAGATTCTGGTGTACTATATGGACGTTGCATAACAATTCTGTTGGACGGGTTAGTCTCCACTGTATCTTTCCCAGTCGTTTTTTGCAGTACTATTTGATACCTTTGCTTGGCAGCTGATGGCGGCGCTGCCTGCTGTTGCTGTTTTTTATCTCCCTTCATCATCGCCAGCACTTCTGCAATAAGATCTGTTGTCTGCTCAACCTCCGCGATTGGTTTTGCCGTATCCTCTGGACTCTTCAAATGTCGAGGCAGAGAAGGCTTTCGCCCTTTGAATCCCCCTTCGTCATCGTAAGTATCCTCTTCCTCCAGAACAGTATCCAAATGGGTGTCAGCATCCCAGAATAGCGTGTCTCCCGTAGAATGGATGCTGTCTCTGTCACCTGGTTGCCTGGAAACGGTGTCCCAGTATTCCGATTCAGCAGTAACACTAGCACCCGTACTTTCGGGAAGATCTGCAGGTATGGCAGCCCGCGGAATTTTATTCCTTTGCGGAGTTTCGGATAAATCAATAGTAAGATCAGCGGCTTCGTTTAGCATGGTGTGTATTAAATCCACATGCACAAGGAACAAAACTGGGAGGCTGTAATAATGCGAAGTCTTCCTGTTATATCCAGATATAAAGTGGCATCAACTGGAGCTACACACTGTGAATATTACAATGTGGCACGCTGCATATCATTTAAATTAATATTCCAAACAAGCATTCCTACAGTACGCTTGACTAAATTGGATCAATTAGTTTCAGTGATGGACATAGTTCAACGATTCTCTTTTTTAACAAATGCCTGCAATATTAATATAATACAGAAAGTATGATAGCCAGGTAGAAACAGATTTGAAAATCGTGTTTAGTTGCCGATGGTAGAATGCGTCTTGTCACTATTATGTATACTCTGAGTCGACTCTGTACATATCTTGCTCTATATAAACTGTACAAGATTTGTTGTGTAAGCACAGAGGTTATAATAGGGGGTTATAATTGGAGGCCTATCGACTAACATTAAAACGTAGGTACATATATTATTATCAAGATATATGTATAATCTGAAAATGTCACGTGACTAAGTATTGGAATTCAGAGGTATGCGAGTTCGTACATAGATGTGTAGGCACCAGATGTGTATCCTTACCTACTTATACGTCTCTTTAATATTCATAACACGTTTTCGTAGACTTTCAAATATTATTATTGCTACTTATTGAGCTTCGATTAAATTTACTGAATTATAAACAAAATGTGACATATACTCGTATGTATGGGTGTGTGTATATTTTTGCGTTTACAACATTTAAATTCGCCTCCTAGTGTATAAAGCACCGACACCTATCGAATATATCATACTTTATTTAATATAACAAATATATAGCACTAATATATAACACTAGCCCGAACTATTCCGATGTCCATGGTATATCCTGAGTGAATATCGAAACTACTTAAGTTACATTTTATGACAATATTAATTAGAAAAGTGAAATTCAAAGCATATCTATATAATTGAAGATAAAAATTAATTATTCTCTGACTTCCTTTTTTACTCTTGTTAATAGTTGTACACCCTTCTTTCAGGAAAATAGTTTTAAAATTACTTATTTATTAGAATGAATGAAGTGGATTTCATATAAAGGTTTTTATGATTAATAATGTATAAACTTCTTTTTAGAGAACCCAATAAAGAGGTTATGCTGAAATAAAGTAGCAGATACAATTATATTTATCTGGCATAGTAATAATTACGAGTATACTTCACGACTTGTGAGTAAAAAGTTACAACCATTTTAGACAATATATACACTTTAAATTATAAAATTTAAAATGTCTTAAAATAACATGGACATATCTAGAAGAATATGTTAATTATGTTAATATATACTTTATTGCAATTGCAATTAAAAATATCAAATTTCACTTATTCAATGTATACATTTCTAAGAGTATGTTTATAGACATTATCATATATATAGAATGTTATATGCATTTATTTGATTAGCTTATTTGTACTATCAAATAATACAAAATTATTAATTTAGAAGATAAATTTTAACTTCTTTACTTTCTAAAAATAAAAGTATTGTTTTATAATTTTGATATATGTTGATATAAAATATGTTCAGAGATAATAATAATTACTAATTAATATAATATTTATTAAATAATTACGTAATTACATAAAGAATTACTTAATTACTCAATAATAATCTGATGAGTAACATATAACGGCATCTCTGCCGAGAGAACAATGGAGGTGATGCAACGCGTTGTGCATATGACATTTCCTTGGTAAACTAATAAGCACATATTTTAATTATAACAGCTGCACAACTGAATAGGGACTTATATAGTAAATAGCTTATTTATTTTTTATTTAAAGAAATACACATACATAGAATGGTAGATTAAATAGTTTAATAATAATAATAATAGTAATAACAATTTATTTCCAGGGTATCAAATATAGGTACAAATTATTTAAGAAATATACAATAAGTTGAATACAATTAAAAAATGAATGATAAGAATAAAACCTTGAGGAAAATTAGAGGTACCCATTAATTGGATGATCGGGCTAGTGATCTTTTACATGGTATACATTCTTGAATAAAATTATAGGTAAAGCGCAAATTAATAACATGAAATATAAATGATAAGCAAAGGATAATATATTTCTAGGTACATTAGGATCGTTTACAAAGGATGTACACTTATATTTATATGTATAAACTTAATTACAGGGCATCTGTATAGATTGGTTACATGCTCATCACTGTTATTTATAAACACATTAGATTATAGATCAGGGACAACATAAAGCACACATTTCTAAAGCTTTATAATTGAATATATTTGTTATTGTTATTATTCGTTTTCATCCATAATAATGTCATGGTCTACATTTTTATAAATAGAATGATTTTACTTTTCTTTCGATTTTCAAGAGCTACTCATACAATTTAATGTTAGTTAGACAATGTCAACAATAAATAAACGATAATAAATAATAAAATATCCCATATTTTGTTTTAATTCAACGAAAATTTCCAAAAACCAATCACGTAGCCAGGGGGTTAACATATCAAAGGTTGTAATATACACCATTTGAAAGCTTACAAAATGTTAATGAAGTACTGTTGATTTCATAACAAACGGTTCATTATTTTTTATTCAGGAGATATATACAATATCGCCCACCCCCCCTCTCGTCAAAATTTCATGAAAGTCAAGTATTAGGTACTTTAAGGTAGGTGTTTAAGTTGTCCCTGTTATGGATGCTTCTATAAGAACAGTAAAAGTACTTGAAATAGTAATTACCATGAATAGAGTCTGCAGTGTAATGTATGCATTATAAAATTATTACATTATCATGTTTTTACAAATACTTATTATTTGTTTGCTGCTGTTTGAGATAACTTTACATAAGATTTAAATGTACAAGGAAAGAATAATAAAATATGAAGTAGTAAGTTAAATCAAAATTTCTAACACAGTTGTTCATCAAGTATTTTAGAAACATATAAGTATTATATTTAAACAGAGTGTAATTTGATGTATCTTTCAATATGTTTATAATAGATCAGAAAATATTTTATTTTGAAAATGTTTCTATTTAAAATTCTTTAATTTTGTACACGAAGTTTATTCCAGAAAATGTTTGCTGCATCCATTTGCTTATTTCTTTTACTGAAAGCTTCAGCAGTTAAATAGATATCAATAAAATAAGATTCAAACATTCAATGAAAAATGTTATCAATAAAAAGATTACATTTTGATGACGCTATAAGTTTAATTATAAATTATAAACAGTTTTCTAATGACGCTGTAGAAAAGAATACTTTAGGACCTAAATGGCTATTTTGAGATACTATAAGGGTGTTTCAGCTATTATGGCCGTTTCTAAAGGAATTTTTGACAAAAATCGTTTATTATTAACAACAAATAAAGTATGTATATAGGTACATTCAAAATTTACAACAGGAAATATAAAATACAGCAATTACAAATAACCCCCACCATTGTCGATGATCACTCGGCAATGCTCGACCAACTTGTTATACTGCTTGTTCATTATCCAAGGTGTCAACTTCTGAAGCACGACATCTAGAAAATCACGAAGAGCATCTCGATAATCGAAATTAATATCGCTCTGTTCCATCTCCAGTTTGGGGAATAGAAAACAGTTCAGAATATTTGTGTCTGGTGAGTAGGGCGCTTGCGGAAGAAGAATGGCGTTTTTTGATTCGATGTGGTGCCTTGTCACCTGAGACACATGGGGACACGCACTGTCGTATGGCGGCCGAGGAGGTCCAGTATGTTTTACCTGGTAAATCTCTAAGAATTGCCACTCAAAACGAGGTATACGTGG
>JAYRBW010055124.1:0-11007 GCA_036023295.1 Invenusta paracnida | reverse complement strand
GAACCTCAATCTGATTGAGAACCTCTAGTCCCATCTTTAGCATGAGGTAGACAATTCGGAGATCCATGGTTTTGGAGAGCTCTAGCAAGCTGTTATATATATATATACTTACATTATTTCAATGTATATAAATAAGCATTTTATAAAAAATAATCTTTTGAGATTATATATCATTCATACAATTATTTATTCATTTTTAATTTTTAATTTATAGTTATTATATTTAAACTAGTTTTTTTAATCAATTAGTATATAATACCAATACAATTTTTTAACAAATTTAATTTTTTTAATGTAAATATACTCATATAGTTGTAGACATTCAAATTTAAATTATGTTTTTAATTAATTAAAATTAAGTAAATATTCTATTTTTTGTTTTAAATTGGTTATTACCTTCTATAAACAATGTTTAAATAAAAAATTGTAATTTACATTAAAATATGTATATCTTACATTCAATTATTTATCACAATTAATTTAAAATTAAAATGTATAATATAAATAATTTAACTGAACATATATTAATTACTTGTCTACAACACAGACTTACAAATTGAATTCATTTAATTATACATTAAATTTCTATTTGATAAAATATTTCTATTGTTTTTATTACTTTTCTTAGTATTTTTTAAATATTAAATAGGATTATTATATTTTCTAACATTTGCCTTATAAAACAATACCTTTTATTAACTATAACACTACAAAACTTTTAACATTATCATTACCTGCAATTCTCTATTATACATGGAAACTTTCACCTCCAATTCTCATTTGGTGTTTTTTGTTGTTAAAGATATATTATACATGTATTATTATTATTATTGTAATTATTGATCTTTACTGATTTTGCAATAATATACATATATGATAAAATTAATGTGTTATCTGAAGTGATATGTATTCTCATCTAAAGAGATGAAATTAGATATAAAAATAAACCAATTATTATTAATACAAGTCAAGTAGTATCATAAAATTTGGAGTAATCTAAAATAATGGTGCAACTTCATAAATATGGAGTAAGACCAGACATCTAATCATAAAGGTGAGCAAATTGCACTACTCCATAAAGAAAGAACTATAATAAGTTAGTTTACATTGGAAAATAGTTATAGGTTTTATGTTTACATATTTCTAAAATGTAAATCTCTAGCTTTCAAATGGTATAAAATTATTGTAAAATTATTATTTCTTAACTAAGATAGCATTAATGGAATCATTATAAATGTATTCCACTTTTGTATATAAAATACATAACTATAAATTTTAATGAGTTATCATAGACATGCCCCTTTTGGTCCAACTCTCATTTCTATAATACAATCAATTTATATTATTTTGAAAAATATTATTTATCTATACATTATATACTGTTCACTTCTTTTGTGATGTTTTAATTGATAAATAAATAAATCATTGTATTCTTGTGTTTAACACTATATAAATATAGTAGAGTATATATATACCACAGAGTAAAAATAGACAGAGCTTAAACTTTATTGATTTCATATACATTGCAATGTTAATTTTTGTTAATAAAAAATCATTTTTATTTTAATAAATTTGATGTAAATGGGTAGGGAAAAGTAGTATTAATAAATATTTGATTAAATTAATTTTAAAAGCAAATATATATATTCATTCAATTTAATATGCATAAGTTGTCTGTAATAAATAATTTATCACCTATATGTATGTAAAACTATTTTATACATAAACGATTTAAATGCTGTGAAAAATTTGGGTAGCTGAATAGTAGTATTAAACTGCATACAGAATTAATTAGAGTTGAAGCTTTGGTATAATTACTCTATGATGTATACTATACCAGAGTATATATTACTATGCCTAATATAGGCAGAATAATATATAAACATGCTATGCATTTATAGATAAATAACAATTATATTATTTAATTTTATATCAGTTTTAAACAATGACCAAAATCAGGAAAATGAAATATGATATATTACATATATCAATCCATTTAAAATAATGTGTAAAAAATAATATTATTTTTCCTGAAAAATAAACAATAAAAAATATTATTATATTTTCAGCTACATCAAGAGAAGCAATCCTTTAAAAAACCTTAGAATTATGGGCTGTCATCCTAGCACAGTACTCAAAACAAAAATTCAGCCATATAGTAATCAAAATAAAGCTAAAATTTCAGAAGTAATTGAAAACAGAAAACACAATGTTTCAAATAATATACAAAATTCTTTATGCAATACTAATGAGGTTAATATTAATAAAAATACCCCCGCTCAACCAGAACAATCTGAAAACTATTCACTTAGTGATATTTCAACTTCAAGTGATAGAATGCATTCAGCATCTATGGATGGAAAGGGTCAAGGTGATGTTGGCTCAAGTCAGGACAATTCAGGTACATATTTTATTTTGTGGAAGTATATGAATTTTTACCTTTTCAAACCTAATTTTCATTCTTATTTTATCAATTTAACAAATGTCTATCAGGTTAAACTGAAGAAAGTTCATAGCTTATTCAAATATAACACAAAAATAACATTCACTATTAAAGACTATACCAAGAACTGTTTTGACATGATATTAACTTTAAGTCTAAAATAATATCGACCTTTATGTGTAAGTACATGGATGTTAATTAAACTTGTGACCAAATACTAAAAATGAAATCAAATTAGAGTTTTTCAAATAACTATCATTATACATATGGACATGGTTTTCTCATAATTACATAGCCTCAAAAATTAAAATTCGTGATTACAGTGTAACTTTTCTAAACACTTGTCTACTGTAGCATATCCTAGCTGGTTTGTATTATTATATATATAGAATTAGCGCCAACCGCATACCTAATACTCCCAATTAGATTAAATTCTTTCTTTGTTGTATAAAAGGAGTGTTGTTATGCTACTTCAAAGCATTACAAAACCAACAGTCTGCAGACACAACTTTGTATTCATAAAAATAACTGGACAACTTTTAACAACGCTGTTTCTTCAGGTGTAGTGGACTTGCAGCCACCTGCTTCTTTCTTTATTTTTTCTTAAATAAGAATGTTGTAAGGGAACTACACTTTATTTATATGGTTATTATATAGCCTGTACTTTCAGAAAGTGTTTCAATAATATTATTTTACTTCTAAAACAAGATCCAACAGCATGGTCAACATATTTGCTTGGCTAATCAAAAAGTTAGGTTGTTACAGTTTGAGATTATATATCCAGCTGATGAATCGTAATAAGATCTAAAATCAATCAAAAGATGTAATAAGACAGAAAAGCACTGACTGTAATATATCCTTGTTTTTCTTACTTAATCTTTCAATATGTACCTAATGTAGCCAGTGCTTTTTCTGTATTAAGTCTCTTGTTTTGCATATTCTGCATAAGAGCGAATTATCGGTTCATACAAGCTGAAGGTAGTTTATTGTAATGTAAAAAGTAATCTTTCAGACTAGTATCGAATATTGCAAGCTTTTCACTGATAATATTATGTATCAAAACAAAAATAAAAGCCAAAAACGAGTTCCTCAAAAGAAAAATGTTTCAATTTCATTAATGATAAGTAGTACAGACATTAAGGAAATTGATACAAAAATATGTTAAAATAATTGGCTTACTTAAAACAACTACTTATGTGTTCATGTGGGTTTAATTTCTTATGTAAAAATTTTACATTGCCAAGAAGTTTTTCATAATTTTTATTCATGAAGTTTTATGGGTTTTTTATGTTAAAAATTCTGCAAGTTATATAATATGCTCATATACATATTATGCTTACATACTATATGAATACATATTATTCTCAAGTACATTAGCACAAGTAAATAATATTGTGCTCGTATAACTACTTTTTATAATAGACCTGACTTGTTTTTATTAAGTATACACATTATGTATTAGTTTATAGTGTTTCCTATGGATACTCCAATAGTGCAAGTTACATATTTCATCGTCAATGTGATTAATCTTTAAAGGAAATATATATTTTTTAAAGAAAATACTATGAGTTATACGCGATTTTGTCAATTTTCGTATAAACGTTAGAATATAAAAATTAAACATTTTTATCCAAATAAAAACTTAACATATCTTTCCGCATCGAAATTGCCCGCTTTGCTTCATATAGATTCATATGGTTTTTTGTCTAATGTGTAGTTTTATTTTCATTTTAAATAGGTTTTTTTATTTCGTTGCACATTGCAAAGTATTCTCTGGGTATGACTGTTGCACTGCTCTTATTGATACAATTCTATCTATTATTCTAAAAAGATCAATTTTCTGAGAAAATGTATTTTCCGATAAAACTTTAATATCAATAAATATAAGGCTGACGAAAATAAGAAGAAGAAGAAACAATTTTTTCATCGAAATTGACCCCTAAAAATATATAGAAACCTTTTCAAAAGTTCATTTTATGTTCATTTTGTTCCTTAGGGCTTGACAATTACGCTGATACTAAAAATAATTTTTTTGTGCATTCTAGCCTGAACTATTGGCCAAAGTTAGGCCTATTCTCATTAGCATTAATGACTAGAGCTGTTATAGCATCTCTTAAGCTAATTGCTGACGCTCTTTGTCTAATTGGCTTGACGATTTTTAAATCATTTAAAAATTTATTTCATAAAAATGTAATAAAAATTATTTTTATTTAGAATCCTAAAGTGTGTAAATATGCTCATATTTTTGTAAAATCATATCGCATATACACAATCCTATGTGTACATGTATACGAATATACTTATTTAAAAAATAAATACTTAAGTATAGAGTTGTCCGTGATGTATATATATTTCAAGGTTATGTGATACAAAACATTACAGTTATATTAAGGTTTTAGTTACATTTTTTAAATTGGAAAATAAAATAATTTCAAAGCAAATAGTTTTCATAATTATTACTATTGAACATATGTTTACATAAATTCAATTGCTATAATAGTTTAATTGTATTATGAATACAAGCATAATTATACTGTCACAAAAATTATTTTAACATTGATAATATATTATTCTGTTCCAGAATCTAAAAAAACATACTCCTATTTCGAGGTACCACTAAAACCAAATGAAGATAGCCCAGGAATCCCTAATATTGAAGCTATTCTTAAAAAGTCTCTACCAAAACGTCTTAAGGTCAATAAAGTTATATGTTTCGATGTTTAGACAGCTTAAGTTTATTTTATTTATTTCATATTAATATGAATATTATTTTTTATTGTACGGGTACCTACTCTCATATATTTTAAATAAATTCCACTGCCTTATTCCCAATACTGTATGAATGACATGTTACCAAACGTTAAACATAATAAATTTCGCTTTGAAAAATAGTAGATTTCTACACAAAGAACTCGTAATTTTATTTTATTAGTCTTTACAAAATCGTATTCAGGTGCATAATATTTGTAATAAAATTTAAATGTTTATTTTTAAACGTTTTCTTCTTCAATTGAATCATGCTGTCCTAATATTACTTTGTGTATATATACATATATAAGACATCGAGAAATTTAGAATGATTCTATCATTACAATACTTATATTTAATGAATTGGGAAAGGGTATAAGTTATATTATAGAACTAGTCACTTAATTTTGACAAATCCTTTTCTAATTTAGAAATTGGAACCACTTCCGAGTGCACTAAAACTAACTGTCGAGCAGTTGGAAGAAAAATTGAAATATGCTGAAGAAAAACGAAAAAGGGTAAACTATGTATAATCTTTTATTTTTTAATATAATTAGGTATATTATATTATAATGCATTTTTTATTTTCAATATTAAAAATGTCTACGGCAAAATACAGGATTAGGTACACTCAGTTGGTAATAAAAAATTTTGTAAGAACAGTATGGATTTCACGAATAAAACTTTCTGAAATAAGTTAATTATCGGGTAACTTACAGAGGCAAAAAAAATTTAAATCACCAAAAATTTCGTTTATTCCGTCAAATATTGTATTCGACAAATTTTTAGATCATTTCTTCATGATTTTTTAATTAAATGTTATAATTCATTCTTGATTGAGTAGCTTGATCTCAACACTAATTAGCTTGAGTTATTCGTGCAATTGAACCATTAAAAATCATTTAATAATCAAATAGTTTTGACCACAACATAAATTTGCTGAAATTATTCATATTCTAATATTTGAAGAATGCTAAACAAAATTAATAATTAAAAATAAAATGTGTATATTTATAGAAGTATTTTTTTATATTTTGTAATTTATAATTGTATTGAACAGCGCAACCTACAATACAGCAGAAATTGTACCAGTCTTTTTTAATGTCTAAAGTTATTGGTTTACGACAATGATGGATTCAAGTAGCCTGAAAATAGCAAATGAAAGAAATTCATTCTCTGTTCCCTTTTAGATTTGTTTATTCAAGCTGATTAATACACACATAAGATAGAATGCTTAATATCAATAATCGCTTGTAGCTATGAATTCTGTTTGTGAAACGCAAAATGCTTTATTTGTAGATACATGCTCAACTTAAAGACACATATGAAACAAATGATTAAGACAGTTAGATTTTATGAGTATTCAATAATTATTTCATTACATTCATATAAGGAGACTTCAATTTTTGTTTCTTGTATAATAATAATTGAACTTATATGTATGTATAAATATATACATATGTATAATGATGTTTCGGTGTACGTGATCCTACGTTTACATCTTAGTTAGAATATACTGTTATGTTTAAGTAATATGTTTGTATTCTTAATGGTATCTTAAAATTCATTCAATTACTAATAGGATATTATTATAATATGACATTTTGAAATCACTTAGTAACTCACCACATTTTGTATCGGGATATTGCAGGAATTGGCTCGTCGTAAAGGATCTGCTAAGAAGCGACCATTTCGTTGTAAAGCGGATCAAAAAGTAAAGGATGTGAATCCAGACCTATCCAGTTATAATCACAACAAAATGTCTCAGGTACAACAATTTAAATTTCTATCAAACAGCGTAATTCAATAGTGATTACACTACTTAAAACTTTTAATATTTTTTTCCTGAAATATTTGATCTTTGAAATTCACATATCATGGTATTCTCAAAAGATTCCCTTTCACCTAAAAATGTTTTGATGGAATAATGTTCTACCTATAATTGTCTTCTCATCCAATTGGCTTTTTCATAAGTAATTCAAACTCTATCATATATATCTATATCTGTTTATTTCAATACTATTTTTATTCTAGCAGTTTATACATTATTGATTTTTTATATAATATGATTAATTAATGTAGTTGTTTCCTTCTGGTGTTTCAACTCTTACTTAATGTCTTCTTATTGATTTTTTTAATTTTCATATACTAGTGGGTTTAGTATAGTGCATATAATGCATAGTGAAGAATTATAATTTAACATATCTTTATCGATAAGCTATCAATACTCGCTGTACTATAAGCTATATCGGGAATAATCATTCTTGTAGGAGGATCATGTAATGTTCCTCTCCATGATAAAAATGCGAAATTATGAATATTATTTTAATACGGAAATCGAAATGTTTTTTGGACTGAAAGGGAAACCTAAAATATATTGTTTTCCCATAAACAACATGACAATTTTACAGTTAAATTATATAAATATGACAGAAACAAAATATTTTAGTGTTTTCAAATTGTTGGTATCGTTATACAGTCTACTCACCTAATCCGGACGTGCCTTATCCGGACGATTGTTTAAACTGGACGCCAAATAAAGAACCAATATTGCCTGCCTATCTTTTCTTTATTAAATAGCATCTATAAACTGTACACCAGGCGCTTCTCTCTCTATATACTCTGGCGTGCGTATTTGTGGGTCGCGAACGACCGACTATTCCCAGAAATCTCAGAATGTTCATCGGGTCTTATTTGATAGTGTTGTCGTAGGGAGGGCGGCCCAGGATCCTCAGACTGGCTTCGTCGTGTTGTGGGCAGTGGAACAAATGGTTGGTCGACTCCACCACCCCGGGGCAGTGCTCACAGTTAGGGGAGTCAGACTTCTTAATGAAATGGAGGAACTTTCTGGTGGTAGTCAGGTTTCCCGTTCTGACTTGGTGGAGGGTGACACTATCCGCTCTGTCCAGGTTGTTCTTCTTATTATTATTTCTGGGGCTGCGCCAGGGTGCTATATGCGCCCAATTCCAGCCAGGTACGTTAACACGAGTTTTGGGTTGTTGAATATAGTGCTTTCTTATCGGTTGAGGGAAGATGTTGTTTCTTCTGTTGGTCCATCTCGGGCATTCTAGGAAGATGTGTTCGGCTGAGTCTATGCATGACATGTAGCAATCTTTACAGTAGGGGTCTTCGCATTTGGTGGAGGACGATGTTATGTTTCCGAGTGACGGACTCTGTACTGAGGGATTTGCTGAAGACTTCTTTAAACCAAGTAGAATGGTTGTATTTCTGGTCTTGTTCCTTGCGGTATCTTCTCTTGGTGGCGGTTACTGCTGCTGCTACTTCTATCCGCACATTGTCTTGGCTCATAGAGGATCCTCTTTTCGCTTCCTCGTCCACTTCTTCGTTGCCAGCTATGTCATAGTGTGACGGTATCCAGTGCATGTCTATTTCCTTTCCTTGTCGGTTGATTTCGTGACACGTTTTCAATATGTTGGAGACTGTTTTGCTTCTGTTCTGCAAGTCTGCGTTTCTAATCTTTTGTAGAGCGGATTAGCTATCTGTTAGGATTCTGATTTTGTTTCTTTTCTTTTCATCTTCCGTCTCGTAGATGGTTTTGAGTGCCTTGTCCACGGCCACAAGCTCTGTTGAGCAGCTGGAGCACAGTTTACAGTCATCATCGTATACTTGGTCGTGCGCCAAGTTAAGTAACTCCTGATAATGAGAAAGTTTTCTGGTTACACTTATGTGGAGAAAAGCCTATCAAATGGAAACCAAAGTATAAACTCGGCGAGCGGGTGTGAATTTCCAAACACAAAGTAATCTTTGAAAAGGATTATGTACCGAATATAGAGTGAGGAAGAATTTTTGGTTCACGCTCTCAATACATAGTACACCCCCGTCACCGACACTGCGTTCTCTGTCTGGCAGTATAGTGAAGGGTAGCTTTTATGAGCAGGAGATCTAGAGAGTGAGTGCACTTGATGAAAACTATCGTATTGATAAGGTTATTCGCACACGCAGCACTGGTGTGCATAAACAAGACATTGTGCGCTGAAGAGATTATACACGCGAAAAGCCTACTTGGATATCCTATGCTCAGATAACTCGTGTGAAAGATATCCCATATTAATCAAAGTGATGGCTTTTACATTGTTCTCCAAAGCCATGTACATGAGGAGGGCAAAGACAGCAGCCATACAAACACACTATCTCACTATACAACATAGCTGGCTAATAATATCAACTTGGATGTTCCTGGAGATCAATGGAAACTCAGTCTAGTTGAGATGTCCATTGTCAATCAAAACAATTGTCCATTCAATCAAAACAATCAGTAAGGGAGAACGGATTCATATCTACAAAATTAAACCGGAGAAAACTGTCAATATTATTATCCAACCCAAAGTAGATGTGCACTTTCTCAATGATGTCACCAAAGACAATTCTTCCATCGAATTTACAATTACTTCCTCCCCTGATGAATATATTGACATAAACGATACAATGATTCACTTCCGTTGCAAAGTTGTTAAAGCAGATGGTACTCCCACACAGTCAAGGCACAAAATGTGGCCCCAGGAAACAATTGATATGCACTCTCTCTTCTCTGATGTGAAGCTTACGCTAGACAATACACAAATTGAGATGGGGGTACATATGTATCCCTACAGAGCATATCTCAATAACCTGCTTCTATTTTGCGATGCAAATAAACGGGAACAGTTGTTGACATCTGGCTTTATCAAGAATACTGCGGACAGATGGAAATAGAGAGGGCGGCAAACAGTGGATATACACAATGTCTGAATTGCGTTAAGTGGGATGAATCGATTGGCCTCTGTGGTCCTATGTGTCTGGATCATAGATATTGTATATTAATAGTATACAAGAGTGTACAAGGTGTAGTAAGAGTATACAATATCTATGGTCTGGATATGTGTCAGCAAGGCAAGTATTCTCTCAACCAGCTAGATGTGCATATTAAGTAGGTTTTTAGCAAGCCAGATTTTGATCTCTTTAATAAAACCGTAGCGGCTCAAACCGCTTCAAAGGTGATTATTGAGGAAGCCGTTCTCTATGTTAGACGAATTAAAGTCTCCCCCGGAACTATAATGGAGCATGAAAAATAGCTTTTGACACAGAATTCTATCTATCCGTACAACATACAGCCATACAGACATACACTATTCAATGAGTCATATTCGAAATGAGCTTTTTCGTGGTCATATGCCAAAAATGGTCATTATTGGTACCTATAGTTGATAACAAGACCTATAATGGGGATATGGCATGCAACCCTTTTGAATTTAAGCACAATTCACTAAAATTTCTGGCGCTCTATAAAGAGGGTTTTAGCGTCCCCTTCCACCTGCTCAAACCCGACTTTGATAAGAAACGCTGTGAACAAGAGTATATCGTTAGACTGGTACAGGGGTGGGAAATGTTTAATCATGATGAGAACATTTAATTATATTACACTTGGCGACTTTACTACGGGAAGCTATGCCCGGTTTGCATTCAATCTAACGCCTGATCTAATGTTCCTGGCCATGCAAACAACCATATAGTGAGAGGAATGTTCGACTTGAGCTTAATTTCGGTAATGCACATGTCGAGTCCATAAACGTGATTATTATGACTTTTCGACGCAATGGTGGAAATCTCATGTCAGCGTCAAGTGCTTATGGACTTTAAAGACTAACTCTAGGATGCTCTATACAAATCAACTGCTTCTCTTTGTGAGTCTTCACCATTGCTTGGACAATAACTTTCTGGGTGTCTACCCGGTAAATCGTTTCCCCGTTGGACTCAGGAAGCCGGATAAGGCCGGCGCTGTTGGCCTCATTGTCAATACCGATACTGACAATCTCCCC
>JAYRBW010055113.1:0-11008 GCA_036023295.1 Invenusta paracnida | reverse complement strand
CAGGTTGGTGCCGCAAATTTAAATAAATGTCCCTTCTAGATAAGCGGCCAACAAATACGTCTATTTCTATGCATACACTATACACATTGTTAATTATGTGTACATAATAATAATAGCCTTATTGTAGGCCATTTTTCTTTTTTAAACACCAAAAAATTAAATATTTTTATCGCCAAAAATGTCAAAAAGTTGGTTAGCTAATCAAAAATGAATAAATTTACAATATGTACATATCACAATATAACATAGATTCGTTCAAACCTTAAAATAAGTGAAATAAAAAGGTTAGCTTTGATTTTGAAAATGTTTATTATTCTTGTTTGTTTGATTGAGAAATTAAATATATTTGCTAACCAAAGTAAAATTAGATAAGAGAAAGGAGTTGGCTACATGTCTGGATTATTAATATATATAGATTAAAAAAATAAGCAATAAGCAAATGTTAAATATTCTCAGATACTGTTGTATAAAACTCAAGTTTTATACAACAAATATAGTATCTGAGAACATTTAACATTTGCTTTTTGCTTATTTTATTCATCTATAAAGTAAAATGAATCTTAAAAAAAAATTTGGTCAGCAAATTCCTTATAATAAATTTTTTTATATTCAATTTTTCAAACAAATAATAATAATTAACATTTTGAAAATCAAAGCTAATCTTTTTATTTCATTTATTTTAACGGTTTTAACGAACTTGTGTTATGTACATATTGTGATTTTTTTTTATTAGCTAACCAACTTTTTGCCATTTTTTACGATAACAATCATTTATTTATGATGTTGAAAATAACCATTTTAAATTATTTAACCATTCTATATACATTTTTGAAAAACAAAAATAAATAGGCTCGTATTATTTAAATATTTATTCTATACTTAGAAGAATCAAAACTGATCATATATTCATAAAATACGAAATAATCTTGTTAAAAAGTTTGAATAGCACGCCATGCATATTTTCCTGTCTGGCTAAATGTTACAAAGAATCCTAAAATATGTTCAACAATGTGCAAATGAGTAAAGCTATCACATTAGTCAATAAAAAGGACCTTGAGATGCATTAACTTTAACGAACCTGATTACCTTTCATATAAATATGTCTTCCCCTTGGTAGTTAAGGTCGATTAAAGATAGTATATGTTGGATATTAGCCACCGGTATAAAACGAAGATAAACCCGTCGATAGGACTCATGAAAATTTTAAGTTAATGCTCTTTCGTTTCTCATGGCCAAATGGATATATCCTTCTGCCTTTATAAACAAGCGCTTAGAATTATTCTATTATACTTCAGATAATAGCTGGTTTAAATTTAATTATCATTCGTTTCATCAAAATAATTTTTTAGTATGTTATTCAATAAAAGGGATAAAAGGCGCAGCCGTCGTTACTAGAATATCTATGATCATAAACGTATTTTTTACAATAAAAATAACTCCTCTACACTGAATACTGATCAATTTAAAAAAGTTGTTTTGAAGCCGCTGAATCCTTTTTATTCGACTGCATTAAATTTTAAGAATTCTTCCGATGAAATAAAAATAATGGAGACATTTTTATTACAAAGAATTTATAGTTTTCATTAGCTGCCAACATTTTTCTTTGCTTAAATTTAATTCTTAGTTGTTAATAATCATAAAACCAAGAAAGCAGAATTTTATAATGACTTCACTTTTGCAAATCATGTGTATATTAGTTTCCATAATAAATGAAAAATTCGGTAATCGAAGGATTTTCCAACTTCTTAGGGAGATGCAAACCACAGAGTGTAGACATTTTTCGCTAATGAAATTCATGTTTCATTATTTTACCCTTGTTATCTCAGCTCAGCACAGAAGATGTCACCGATATATAGTGTATATCATCCTAAAGAATATGAGCATAATGAATTATATGAAAATAGTCTCGATAATGTCCTGATGAATTCTATATTGTGTTGTATTTGTACAAACCATTATTGCGTTAGTCAGTCTGATTGCCTTGAGCGATTTTGTCTGTTTCACTAGAAAACTAAATTTGCAGCACGCTTCTTTGTAAAACCTTTTTTAATATACGTTTCAAAAAGGGTGTACTAATTTTCAAAATAATATATTCTTTCAGTAAAGTATTTCTGATTTAACTGGTATATTTTGAAAATAACCCTCATCTTGTCTCGAACAGTTATTTCAATTCTCATGAGAATTTCCTCCGCCTCTTTTCTTAATAATTATGTATACAATCTTTTTATACTCAGCTACTTAACTTCTTGTAAAAAAACTGTAACCTAGAAAAAGTAGATGGTGAAGTTTTATTTATGATAATATCCTTATATACATATAAACATACACATTTGTGGAATATTGGTGCATGATGAGGCTGCATATAATCTATCCAGTTGAGGCACAATGATTATCTTCTAAACTCTAAGGAATTAATGATTATTTCTTTGTATGCTTGTATATGCCATTAACATATACTTATATTGTATGTATACATACACCCAAACACACATACACACAAACATTTATTTACATATTTTTATACCTTATCTTCAGTTGTAGCTCACAAGCTTGTTAAGTTGAAGGGTTTAACAACCTAACTTTGGGGAATTAATTGATGATGTATACTATCAAAATTATTGCATATATATGCGCTCCGAAATTTTTACGCTAGTCCGAATGATATAAATAGACCTGGCTGGTCATATTGATAATGGAATATATGCGTAACTAAGTGCGTATATTTTAATGTCCAGTTCTTTTTGAATATGTATGTAATTCAGTTCCCAATAGAGTACCACCAACAGAGTTGCAATAAGATATAACAATTTCTGGATTATAGACTGGTTAGATAATAACAATAATAATAAATTATGATATTTCTGGTTTCATAATAAAAGTTAGAATTTGAAATTCTTATATAAATATATATATATATATTAAATAGTCGCTATATAAAAACTAAAATATGGTTAGAAAATAGGTATTAGTGTAACTAATATATATACAAGTCCAAAAAACAAAAGTATTATTAAAAGACTGTTTTGAGATCCAATTTTATTTTATACAAACAATTCTGATGACAGAGTATAGTTTATTTTGTGAGTATAATAAGCCTTATTTAAAAATCTGTCAACATGTTAACAGAAGTTTCAATAAATTTGTCAATTTTCAAATACGTGTCAATATCTGATGTTCGATTAACTAATTAATCGAGGCATGTAAATTCTATGCACATTATACTGAACTCTATTCACTCGCGATGAGCAGGGTGTCTGTAAAGTTTCTCCGTACTAGAATACGATAAGTCATACATACGTACATATGCTCATGACTATTACACAATACACAATGCAGAACCAATAGATATACTTACATAGTAATATGCCGATAACATTCCTGCGGACATTCAGTACAAGACGGCATTATAAAACCAAGACGTAAGCAATACTTGAGGTTTCCATTTTTTAGTTTTTGTGTATTTAACTTAAAAAAAAGTTGTATACTATATTGAATACATAATATACATGAAAAAGAGAAATCATTGTAAATAAGTGTAAATTATATTTGTATTATTCTGTCAACATGTCAAAATTCTTTTCATATTTTTAATCGATCAAAGCTATCGTTAAAGCAAATAATTGAACTAATGTGACAACAAAGAAATATGCTTTTTCGTTTAGTACATGTAGAAATGTAAACAAGGTAATATCGGCTTCAATTAACTTTATTGAACGATGTTAATTTTCTTCGCCGAAGTACAATAGTAGTTAATTTCTCACTCTATTCTACCTACGTGCTAACTTCTGTTACATTATTAATTTAAAGCTATACTGAGAACTTAAGAAGAGTTAGTACGTGAATTTTATACATATATATATTCTATAGATATTGATTTTTAAATTTAACTATACATATTATTAGAAATAACGATATTTTAAAATTATCATTTGAATGAGATTTCAAATAGAAATATGTTTACTTATTATGTTTTCCAAATTTAATAAGAAATTAATTTTAACAATATTTAAAAGTAAGTAGTTATAGAATTTTGCATTTGGTAACTTTGCATTTGTACCCACATGCAGTTTGTATTTTATTACAATATAACATTTTTTGACTGTGTTTATGTCAATACATGGTTACTAAAAATATCGATATCTGTTATGTAACCACAATGCCACTGTTATGTGGCAATAAAATATGAAGTTCAAATCGACTGCTCACCTGCCTGTTGCATAGATGGACATAATTCCATCTAGTTTTGACTTCAGTATGCTAACAGTAAAATAAATTGGCTATTGTTGTATTTTTGTGTTCATTGGTTTGATGTTTTGATTATTAAGTGCCATTTTGTACATAAATAGTATATATTTATAATAACATATAAATAATATAATGTACCTGTACTTTGTAAAATGTAATTACAATTTTTCTACAAGGTTATATGTTTTTTACATTATAAAGTTTGTTAGTTCAATATCCTTAGAAGTATTCCTTTAATCAGAATATACAATAAGTTGAGGTTGTTTGGCCATACCCAATTAGGAGATATAGGAGAAAAAAAAACATTCTGCAACTGACGAAGATACCGAAACGTCTTGCTATTAAATAACTGTATATTACCCAACAAAAATGTTAGTTTTTTTCTCCTAGAATATGCAATTGTTAAAAAATATTAACGTAAAAATATATAATTTAATTACGTAAATTCGCTTGATGTTTGTTTGTTTGTTTTTTATGTCATATTGTACATATTATTACAAATGAACTGAATTAATCGTGCATTCCTAAGCCGGTAATGAAATATTAACATTTATTACACACATCTATCTAACTTCTAAATTATTAATCTTGTTATGCGGTGTAGTTTTCTAATTTTAATGCCAGTATATTTGTATATTTATTTATTCCTGCAATTATTTCAACGGGATAATCCAGATATAATGTATTTGATGAAGATTTCAAAAGTCACTAGCATGTTTTTATCAATTCTAATATTTTTCATCAGAGTTATAACTAATTTATTTTTGAAATTTTGCAATCTAAATTAATAGAAGAAATAATGAAATCATTATTCCTTATTGTCTACGTATTACAATGTAAATGAACTTGGATGAGCATAATTGTATTATTTAATTTTCAGAAATGTAATTTTATGTAATTATTTAAAAATTGTTTTTAAATTCATTTATTTAAATTTTTAAAAGTTTAATCTGTAAGAAAGAAACATTTTAAAACAAAAAGTGTTTTATGTATCTAGAAAGAAACAATATAAAACAAAAAACGTGTTTTATATTTTTTAACGTGTTAAGATTATTTTTTATCGAATTTTCATCAATTTTCATAAGGGAATGTTTTTATGTTTTTAAATATTTCTGAGATATAAGCATACATTTCGCAGCTATAAAACATTCCACTCTCCTGTCAATATGTCGAGCTCATTCTAACTGTTTCCAAATCAACTTATAATGGAAAATGCTTGTTACTTGGACCTCAAGTCAACACTTGATTAATAATATAATGGAAGAAACAATTTTACTTTCTATTTCGCGGTGATGTAAAAAGAAATGGAAGACTTTAGTATCTATGCAATTGTGTTGTGGCTAGATATTTATGTGCAAATTAATAAATTATTTGCTTTAATTTCTATTAATCTATAGTAATAATTGATTTTTCTTTACCTTGGTAACTATACATGTATCTAAAACGAGCCGTTTAGACCGTAGTACCAAGAATATTAAATTATACAGCGATACCAGAGTCCAATAAATAAAGAAACAATTACATTATTGTAATTAACTTTAAATATTTGTTATTGATGCTTTTGTTGATATCGACTGTGGGTATTATTGATTTCCTGTCATGATATTATTGATTGATTAATACTATATTTTACTCTCCGAACTTTGGTTTATAGGTAGATACTTTAAATATATATTTATATTATGCCAAATGTGTCCGTTTATACTAAATAATGTATGTTTACTGATCAGTACGTATATATTTTATTTTATTTCAATTGACAAAATTTATTATCACAACATATACCTATATATGAATTATTATTGTCTAATAATGTATATATATTTTTATTACATATTAACCTTATCCAAAAGGGAGGAGGGGTGAGCGTTGAAGAAATATTTTAAGGCCGCTTTAAGCTATTTTGCTGTAATGTAAATTTCTGTGACTTTTCCTAAAAAAGTGTTAACATTCTTAGTGCTGTATTCTCTATTGTGTATTTAAAGGGTTGATCACGTGACAAAACAAAAAAATACATCACTTTTATAAAAAATAGCAAATTATACTTTTGTATAAACATATTTTTCTCTCTCAAAATATACGAAATTTTAATTAGGGTACTGATTAATTTTATTTAAGAATTCACAAAGTACAGTATAAATAAATTTTCTTGTAGAAAATATGAAAAAGTGAATATTAATTATTTTTAGAATAAAAAATAGACATTTAATACCTTGTTTTACAAAAAAATGTGACCACTTTCTCAATGGAATATATTAGAAAAAACCTTTGTTTACTACATGTAAAGTTTTAAAACTGTACTCTATTAGGAAGTTTAAATATTATAGAGAAACCTAATTACCCCTTCCACTCCCCCCCGGTATATGGAATAGCAAAAAAGATCGGTATGGATAGGGTTAAATAATTTGTTCTAATCAATATTAAATATTTAATCTTTGTTCCCAATTTTCATGAGCGATGCTTGCATATTTCAACTATGTTGTATAAAAAACTGAATCAGTATTATGTATGTATGCGTACAAAGAAACTTCAAAAGCATATTTTATGGGGAGGTGTTAATTTGGCAAACCTTCTCTTGTCAGCTTCAATTACTGAATAAATATTTATATATCTGTAACCTAAACAATTTGCGTGAGTAGATTAATAAACGGTTTTAAAAAGTAAATGAAGCTTTTCTTTCAATATTTGCATGTCTGAGTCGACATTCAGACGTCGGCTTCATATTTCTATAAGTTTGAGGTAACTACTGCACTCTAGACCACTGTGCATTTAAAAAGAACATATAAAACATTGAGAAACTATAGTTTATTACCTATGTTCATCTATATAGTATTCCTATTGAATATAATGTATATTAAGACATATGCAAGAACCATAGAAATTAATCAATATCTACATAGAATGGCAATCTAAACAATTTTCGATGAAAGTGTCGCGCATTTTGCGATTGTGGTCAATTACAAATCTATATAAAGGATCTATATTTTTGACAACAAGCTTACTTCTTCCAATTGTTATGCCATTTATTCCAGATAGTCAATCTATATGTTTATAAAGTATATATATTCTAACTTACTCACATAATATTATAAACAAATTATATTTAAAAATATATCAATTTCGAACTGTTATTAGTCTTTTTTAACGTGGTAATTAAAAATCTGGAAAGGATCTTTATTTTTTACCACAAACTTACTTGAACTTAAAATTGTTACGTAATTTTTCAGATTGCCGATATATGTATATAAGTAAAATAAATATCTATGGTGATAGTACACTGTGTATAGGTAAATTTAGTTCTCATCGAGTATACACACAAATATATATAATATGTACTACATGAAAAAAATCATCTTTTTATGTTCTTTGAAAGACTTCACCAACAACTTGAGCGTTTTAATACTGACATTTTATTTTAGTTAGCCCCCTATTATATTCCTTCTAAAACTTCAGTAAACGTATTTTCATATTATAATTAATATACATAAGTCAAAAATGACAAAATGTGTGTTAGCTCAACCCATAAGAGAAATGAAATATCCGTTAAATGTATTAGTTCTTTAGTTAATAATTATTTGCGCTATCTACTTAAAAAAACTATTATACTAAAAGCATTTTGTCTAGGATATTTATAATTGTATAACTTCATTCAATTTAATGTGTTTTCAATTGATTTTATGTACTCATCAATTTAACTTTTGATATTTCTATTTATTAAGACATAGACGCATTATATTGGCAGGAATATACTTAATAATTTTTTGATAATAAAAACGTAGTTAGCTCAAGTCTAATAATATTAACTAAATAGCTAACACATTTAACGGATATTGCATTTCTTTTATGGGTTGAGCTAACACACATTTTGCCATTTTTTGGTTTATATTAATATCGTAATTTTTTGCTGAATACATTATTAATAGACTATTTAATGTAGCATTAGATTATATATAATTGTAAATGTATGACCAGTCATACAATTTAATTTTTAGATAAGCAACAGTCGTTGCAATGCAAAATATAGTCTCTTAGCAACGGTTGCTAGGTAAAAATGTCATTTTTCTCATCTCCGGGACATTTCCAATATATTTTTAAAATTTCATAAAAATCGCTTAAAGTTTAGAGGGTGTTATTGGATCTAAAGAATAATAAGAAGAATAATGAGAAGAATAAGAAGAATTAGCAAAAAATATCTCTGGTTCTATAATAGTTTATATCAATATGTCGATTATTATAAAATACAATTGGAGTTTACAAAAATGTAGACGACATTAAAAAAAGGTCAAAATATAAAATATCGTATACTAAAGTAAAGTTAAAGCTATATAACAATTTGTCATAACTATACGTATACAGAAAATTATTTTAAACATTTCAGATAACTAAGTGATAATTACTTAGTAAATCCATTTAAGTTATGTTCAATGGTAACATTGAAATACATAGGTATATATAACCAAAAATCATTTAAAATTAAGTTGGAGAGTATTTCAACTTATATGGAAATATATTCTAATCTATAATTTCTATATTATATATTAAAAAACAAACAAAATGCATAATACGTGATTAAATATATATATTCTATTAAACAATAACTACATAATATGATAATCTTGCATAAACGTAGCCTGTGCAGTTGATGAAAATAAATACGTTGCCCATAAATATTGTATTAAATTACAAAATCATCCGTTTGTTAATGTGCATTCTAATGTAATATAAACGTATTTTTTACATTTTGGAAACGCTGCTGTATTTTTTTAATATTGTATATTATCAATACGCATGTGAATAACAGTTTCCATGCAAAATTTAAACTCATGCTAAATTGCCTTCGTTTTTAAAGTATGCATTAATAATTTGTTAGTATAATTAAAAAATAATAATTTAAAATGTTTAATGGCAGTATAATCTTTGTGTAAGATCTGATGAATACGTTTTGAATTTAACTACATGCTAAAATATAAAATCGACTTATACGTAAAGCGTTACCCTTTCTGCTTTAACTTATTGTTGGTATAAAGTTAACTGCTCTTATATAAATTTTATTAATATGTATATATTTTGTATAGAAAACGATAACTTATTGAATTCGTGATAATTAAGACAAATAATAGCGCGTAGTGCAATACGCATTTAAAATTGCTTACTTGACTGTATAATATTTTGATTTTAAAACAAATATTCCTAACATTTTATTGAGTTTATTAAAAAGTATTGCAAATAAATTAGCAGCGTTATAAGATTTTAAATAATCAAAATCATTAGCGTTTGAAAGCAAACTTATATTCATTTAAAATTATGAATTCCTTTCTGTGTTTTTACAAATTATTTTTTATATGCCAGTACAAATTATTTGCAGTCTTGAAAATGATGTCCTTCTTTGTATTAAAAAACAGCAAGAAATATATAATATACGAGATGTAATTAACATTATCATGCGTTGATACACAAATGGACGAAAACAGAAATTAAGAGTCCATGCGTAGGTACATATATTAGGTGATTTAGCATATTTATACAATATATATAATTATCCGGATTCCTTTGAAACCGGAAGACTCGTTCCGAATCGTAATACTGAAACCTACATTGGCATACGTTGAAGAAGTAACATTTATTTAATCAACATACAGACAGTTTAACTGTAGTAACTGTATAACAACCACTTCAATGGAATATTTGATCATTGTTCTCAGGTCAATAAAAAGGTATCTATGTAAATAATTTATGATAATCTATGTTCTTCTTAGCGGGGGGGTTTTCAATTATATATAGCTGCTAAACAACCATATTGTTAATTATTGTCAACGTATATATTGAACCGCATCAATATATTTACACATAGTATAAATGTCGGTTTAGTAAAAAGAAATAATCAATGGCTACCTTTATGTTTAGATGAAATGGAATAGGTTATGATGTATCATTTAAGCGCAAATTTAATGAATATATATGAATATAACCCCATATTAATTTCATATATCTAGTAGTTGTGTTATAGATTAAATTATAGGAAATAAGTTTAGCAAGTTTAGGACATATATACATATATAAGATAAATATTATTTTTAAATTGATTACTTGATATTCATTAATTATTACTAGTTTGACAAATATAAGTAGGTAATTATATTCAATATGAATCCCGATATTAATTAAGTTTAATTATTTTTTTCATTTAATTATTGTTTTACAAATAAATATAAAATTGGTGATTTGTATAAACTTGCACATTTGATAAAAATTAATATTTTTCGGTTGTTCAATTGTTCAATTGTGGATTTATAATTTTTTACTTATCTTTAGTTTATATTTATTATGGTGACGTACACATTTTCATTTACATTGCACATAATACATAGAATAAGAAACATTGTATAGTATATGTAATATGTTGCTCTTTCACAGTTTGCTAATTAATTAACTAATTAGTCTTTCCACAACGCTCGATTTGTTGATGTAATGGCATTGTCAGGTATAACACCGATGAAACCCAGGTCCTCTTCAAGTTGGTCAATGTATGTTAGTCGTAGGTGTCCTCCGCGTCTAAACGGTTCTGTATAGGTTTATGCTTCAACAGCTTGGCTAACGGAAGATCTTGTTGCCGGGGGGTGTGGCCGTATATAGTCGCAGACGTTTCTTTCGAACGATGATACTTGCTTTTTCCATGTTTGTTCGTTGCCTTAGATCTTGATTACTTATTCTTTGGGGAAAATGAATTCCCAAACAAAATCGGAGTAAAGCGCGGTGAGAGGCG
>JAYRBW010055112.1:0-31714 GCA_036023295.1 Invenusta paracnida | reverse complement strand
AAGACCTTGGTATATCTGCCAACCTGCCTGTTTTTCAAAAAAAAAAAAAAATTGTGTGTCTGTATACTGTAAATGAATATACATAATATATATGAAGCACTAAATGATTCATAATTTAAAAAATTAACATCTATAATTAAATTGTAAATAAATATAATATGTGAAGTAAACATAAATACATTGTATTTATCTAGTATACATACATAAATAAATTAAACACTTAAAATAGAACTCCCGATTATTTGCCAACCCCGATTAACCGCCACTTTTCACTGGAACCAAAGTTGGCATAAAACCGGGATTAGACTGTACTTGTGTAGGAGAATAAGGAAATATGGAAGAAACACGATCATAAAAATATTTATTATAAATGAAATAAAAATGGGACATATAGAAGAAGTATAGGTGAGAAGCTTACCTCCAAAATCTACAGGCGAAGAGGTATCCCCGAAATCTTTGGTCCCACTAAATCGACCAAATCTGCTCATTCCAGGAATGTCTAACCTAAATGATTTGAAAGAGACAGGGCGCTAGGTGTTAGAAGTAATTAAGATCAACTCATTACCAAACCAACCTATTTGTAGTGATAATAACTATTAAAAGTGCAGTGAGTAATTAATTAGTATACGCATAAATATGTATAACAACAGAAACATTCTGCGTAATACACTATAAGAGTTAAAAGTTATTACACTGGATAATATTCAGTTTGCAAAGCATATATTCCTAGCCTAGTCAAACCCATCATATTATGAATACCCTTATTGACCCAGTCTTGTAGTTTTAAAATATACCAGTATATTTCTTAGGAATTTGGATAAAAAAAGTCATGAGCGAAAAAATCACCGTTTTAACTTAGCACTGAGTAACTGCGTATGCTGCGTACTTTAGCGGTTTAAATATTACACACAAGAACTAATAAAATTTACATTAAAAATACGATAAAATAATAATATCATTAAGTTTGTAATCAGAATAGTTTACATGCATTAGACATGCAAAACTGAATTTGTCTTACTTTGATTTTTAAATAATGAAAATATTGATTAATTTATAATTTTAAACTTAGTACAGCATGCCTTCAAATTTTATAAAATACAAAAAACTAAAGAATTCTAGTAAAATTATTCTATATTTGAATCAAATTACGAAGCTAGAAGTAAAAAATAAATCAAAATGTCGATGATTTTCAGATTTTTTTGCAAATATAATAACAATTGAAGATAACTTCCATAATAAACAAAATAATTTTCATATGTATTAAACTTCAAGCCGATTTGTATCAAAAAATATACGACTCTGCGTATGATGCAATTATAAGGTAGAATTTCCAAATACACATACACAGATAAAAATGTACAGATGAGCGACACAACTGGCTAGAAACTAGCACACAGTTAATACTTGTAGTATAAGTATAATAATACATGGTTTGCAATATATATATTATTATTATAATGTTGATTCCAGATATCAAATGACTTACAGATTCCAAGAATGGCGTTTATGTTCGGAATAAATACTCCATCGATGCTCTGGATCACTATATGGAAATTTAGGATATAACACCACAGAAACACCGCATTGATACAGCGTTCAGGGGAAATTCAATATTAGCTAAGGTAATCAGTAAAAATAAGTCGCAAAATAATGTCTGATTTCACTAAAACTAGAATAATTAAAATAATTTTAAACAAATGAAATTTGTAAAATGGATTTAAACTATAGTTAGTTCAAAATAGTATAATCAAATAACGTTTCTTGATTAATATATCACAGACGTTAATTTCTTAGAAGAACATTACATGTAATAGAGTAAAGCAAAATCGCATTCTCGTGAACAAAAATATAATGTTGAAATGATATTTTATCGTTAAATATCAAACATTTCTAAAACAACCTTAGTACAAAAAATATATATATATATCGGGCAACATAATATGCATATTATAATATCTAAACACACACAACGGCCATAAATGCACAAATTAGTTAATATACATGATAATATATACCACCAGAACGATACTCCTTTACATTTCGTACATATTATAATTTAATATATGCAATAGACAAAGTTCAATGTCAACCCAAATACCAAACACATATATATATTCAATAATACATAGTAAACTGATTGTGTACTCTGTGCATACAATCACATTTAAAAAATAGTATATAAATAATTAACTAGAGTTTTTGTATAAATACCTTTAGTCTAACAATAATTTTTTGCGCATTTGGTTATATTTTGTAAGTTTTATGTAGATATGCCTTAAAATCAACAGGTCGGCATGAACCCGAAAAAAATATAATACAAATAGAAATAACGTATAAAATACATATCAACGCCTTGCCTAGTATATACACAATCTTTGGACTCTTTGCATTGATATACTAACATAATATATTATAATATCGTATGGTCGATGATTTTAACGTGCAAACATTCTCAGTCAGAATAGCACAGAAATATATCTGTGTACATACATTAATTTAATGTAGGTTTACATACATATTATTATACAGATTGCAAAGAGCGCAGCGCATAGCTGGCAATATGCACGCACAATTTGGCAGATTAATTATAGGAGAAAAGTGTAATTTGAAGAGACATATATTCGAAGCAGGTTTCTCTCTATTTCTCTCTCATAAAAGAAGAAAGTCCATAACCGCATGAGATGAGATAAAGGAAGAGATGGAGCAAGTGAAAGAAAAGGAATAAAAGTAATGAGAAGAAAATCGATAGGTGAATTAAAATATAGAGAGAAGAGAAAGCGCCACATGTTGTATCACATACCGCAAAGTTTGTCCTTTGTCATGATTTCGCTGTCTGGCATACAAAGATAATGTTCATAATATATGGAAAATAGAACCATTTATGTGACGTATGTAAAAACGTATATTTTTGTTATTTTTGTCAATATTTTATTCTTTTAACATCATATTATACAAAAATAATATAATAAAGCTACATCAAATAATAAAACTAAATGATAAACACGATAGTATTAAAACATTAAGAGGATATAATGCGAATTTAGAGGTTGTATACTGTGAAAATCTATACTACTCGTGTATTGTCACAGAAATTATAATTAAATAGTTTGATAAAAATGTTCCATGATAACAATATGCAACTCAACTAGACATCGTGAAAGTATCAAAGCAGAATCAGAAATTTATACGTATTTATTTTTACGCTAAAGAAATTGTTTATTATCTAATTACGTTTTGTAAGATAGAGGCTTTTCTTTTGTGTCTAATAACCAGCCTATTTATTTAAAATTATAAAAACCGAGAAAAACAACATATTAACCCTATCGTACTCGGGGGGGGGTCGATTTGGCCTTTCCATTTTTATTTTTACTAGCGTTTTTTATTATAAGACGACATGAGATTCACATACTTTTCCCATTATTAAGTTCTGCAACTTTTAAGACTATTTTTTTAATTTCTTAGAGGATTTTTTATTTGTTTGCAAATATTTTTGAAAAATATATTCAGAATAATTTTTTTAAATAATAATAATTTTTATCTATTTATAAATAGGAGATATTAATTGTAATATACACTACATTGAATATAAAAATAAAACAAATTTATACGAAAAAGATAGTTTCAATAAATATTTTTCATTATGAACAAAAAATTTTCCCTTTCAAAATTATATATATTTTTGTAACAGAAACATTAAAACACTGGTTTACATACATACCAAATTTCAAGACTTTATCTTAACAGGCGGGAAAATTATAGAGGGGGGGGGCCTATCGGCTCTGAGCATGTTAAATAGGCCGGGTAGAATAATACGTAACGACGAACAATACAATGTTTGCTTTATCAAAATAGGACGCTAGCAATGTTTTATACCTTTCTTTTGAGGAGGCAACAGCACTGGTTGAAGTCTCGTGGAAGGCCTCAAAGGTGTATTTCTCGGTGACGATGTCAGTTTTGCCCTGAAAGTACTGCTCCAGCAGTTGCTTGTACTCGCGACAGGGTGCATACTCCTGGATCATCTCGGCCAGGTTCGCGTACTTCAATAGATTGAAAAGAGAAAGTTTTTAAAAACAGAAATATTAGCCCAAATATACTGCCAACACACATGTTATACGTAGTTGTGTAGGTTAAATTGTATTTATATTCCTGCATCATTTATTTCAACAAAAATAGTTTCCTTGCTGTCATTTAAATATATCTGAATGTTAAGTTTTACGGGTTTACTTCAAATTCAGTAGCCTTTATTTTTTATGAAATATAATTTAATGATAGATTGATCTGTTAATGAGGTTATTCGAACTTCAATTGTTTCCAAAGAAAGTACCTAGACATTATAATTTATGTGTTGGATTATTCGAGTTAATGTAATCTTTATTGAGGAGTGATATCATCGGATAAAATCCAAAGGTGAGTCCAGTGAAAAATGAAAATTATTAGACTAACACATAATATGTGATTATAATGCAGTAGACTGGTTAATGAATGCTCTTGAAAGTTAAAATATTAAAAATAATTCTACTTAAATTTCCCAAATGTTGTTTTCTTATTTTCTTTCTTAACGTGTAGTGCAAATAGTTATTATTATCTTTGCTAATTGTGAAAGTGATTTAGACAGACATTTAAAGTTTAGTGGCTACGATCAGTTGATATTATGATATATACATATACATATTATAAGTATTTTACATTAATTAAAATAATTGTGTTTCAAAAAGTTTTACGCTCACTGGTAACATAATTTGTATAATGTAATAAAATATAATATAACATAAAACAACATTATTTATATTTTTCAATTTCTCACATAATATTGTAAGAACACTTAAAAATAAGCTCAATATATTAGTTGAGCTATGAGCATATCTAAATCTGTAAAAAGTAAAGAATTATACCAAAGAACCTGTTTTAAAATTGTAGAGGGTGAATCATAATGGAGTTCTATAGGCAGGATACATCTTTGAAGATAAAAAATTTGAATTATCGTGATTATAATTAAACAATTACAGAGAAGACCTTTATTATATTTTTGGAGCAAGAATTCTCACTGTTAAGAAAATGAAATTTCAACTTTTCCGAAACGATATTAACCCTTTAAGGAATACTATGTACATTTGATCTTTTTTCCAGCTTTCAATATTGGATTAATCAAAGCAATTTGTTGTTTTAGAAAGGTAGGATAAGATTTAAATATAAAATAATTTTACAAATTGAAGAAAAATTTCATGTTTAAACCGTGTGTCCGGTATAAATAGATATAGATATTAAGGATTATATTCAGATATTTGCATTCAACTAGGAAGTTACATATGAAGACTAAATTACAGATAGTGCAGTAAAAAGCAATTATCCTAAAATCACTCCCCCGGTTCCCCAGTTAGCATTCATAATATGTGATTTAAGATTGAACAAACCTTCTAACATTTAAAGGTCAATGATTTAAAACTTTCTGGTCACTAAATGACCTGGCTGTACCTGATTGAGCATCGCTTGACGGGTAGTGTAGAGATGTTGCATATACTCAGCCAATGTATCTTTGAATACCTCGTCACTTTTCATCGTTGTTAGGCGGATGTCGCAAACTACTTCGATCTAGACATGGGAATAATAATCATACGCGAAATACCAGTTATTTGGATATAATAGAAAAATTAGACTTTCAGTTCTAATAATTAATGAAACAAAGAAGGGAGTACAAAGCGTTTTTATTATTTTATGTACTTAGGAAAGCACTAACTGATGTCCAATTAAAACGAATTCATTTATAGGCCAATTTACTTCAAAATATAATTAATTTGTCGCATTTACAAAAATATACTATAGAATACGTATTACAGTAGGGTGTTATTTAAAAAAAAACATAACAATATTCTTAATATGTGGAAAAACATGAATCAACATTTAAAATACTCACATATTTGACATATTATTCTTATTAACAAATATTACAATCAATAGTGTAATAATAAGTTCATGTTAAATTTATTACTGAATGTTGGCATCCAATAATAACAAAAAGATTCATGCTTAAAATGTGTTATTGTAGTTAACAGTTCAACATGTTTCATTGTTACACATCAATTTATAAATTTATATATTTTAAATATCATGTTAACCTTTAAAATGTTTATACTTTTCATAAAATTGTGATTATCAAATTTCAACAAGTTAAGTTCTTGCTATAAACAAATTAAATATTAAACAATAATTTACAATTTTAAACACAGGCTGTAATATAAGAATATCAGTGAAAGTCGAGACATTAATGATAATAATGGAAATATGTTGTGATTAGATTTTTTATTATAATATGTTTCTCATAAATTTGTTATATTCAAACTTGTTATCCTTAAATGGTTAAAGCGAGAAAAAGAGAGAAGAATTTCATTAGAAATAATTATAACTTTAACCTATGTTTCAATAGACACTATTAAAATATATAAATTTATGACTTAAAGTTTTATCAGCTCAAAGAGTGCAATTTTATGGAAAATACATTAATATATTATTATACACCATTAAATAAATATACATGTACTAGTTTGTAATACAAAATTTTTTTCTTGACATCTTAAGCATTAGTAAGTTACATAATTAGCATAGCAAAACTTTAAAATATTACAACGCAATATTCGTAAGGAAAATGCTTTCGAGCTCATGCCAATGCAAAGCTGACTAATATCACACTAAATATTAATCAAAATAGGCGTAAAACAAACCTTTGTTCGTTCCAATTCATTGAGCCTTAAATTTCCTGCTTCTACAGCTTCTTTGTAAGCCACCATTGATTCAATTTCCTTGAAAAATGGAATAATTTGTATGTGTTACATAGTAAGAGAAAAAAACATTTTATGTATAACATGGAGGAGGAGTCAAGGAATAATAATACAATACAAAAAATAATATGCTATATGTATATTTATACAGTAATAAAAAGAATAATAAAATACTAAATTGTTATGCACATAGAGGAGTTAATGAATCGTATTAATCAATAATAGAATGTAGTCGGTTTTAATATCAACAAATCGGCGTTATACAAAAATATGCAGCCTGGCGGCAATATAATATCTATTTCCTTATAAACAGGTAATATATTGATAGCAATATAAATAATAAATATAGCTAGTAATAATAGACTCATTATATGACGTATATGCATAATATATTAAAATAATGCGGCTATATTGACTATATAATTGTATGAGTATCTACAGGATGTTTCAAATTAAGTCCGTAAAAATTATTAACATTTAGAGAGCATATGAAATTGTAGACAATAACTGTTTTGATTGGCTAAGTAAAGTTCACTAAAATAACGCTTAGTGAATTGCTAGTGAAGTAATGAAATGGATTTTTTTTAAATATATTTTTATAAAAAACTTTTCAGGACTTTTGCTGTTAATAGGTTTTACGGACTTTTGAAACGTCCTGTAGTTGTTTATCAAACATGTACAAAGATAAACTAACAGAAGGCAGCTGATTGTATCTATTGTATGTGTTTACACTGTCATTTAAACTGGAACCTATCCATAATTATCGTATTCCTATATGGATAATAACTACATTGTACAATCGACTATCACTTTAATTGCATTGTTAGTTTGAGTACATATTGTAATCTGCAATCTTTATCTTTACAATCTTATTTTCTTTTAAAATAGATAATTTTCAAGCACTGTATATGGAATATAACATTATAACTCTTTAAAAATGTCTAGCTATTCGAATTGTACGGTGCCTTATAAAGGTTTTTATAAAGGTATATCAAATTCAAATATATTGGCAACAGCGTATTGCTGGGGAAGCTGCAGCCCTCCACACAATTATAAAAAATTTGACTATCATAAATTTTTGAATTATTAACTTGTCTGGTTGCGTCCGAAATTTTAAGGTACAACATCCCCAAAATATGATGGAGCAATACGCGTATGCATGTTAGTTTAGTATAATTTCAGCTTATCATTTCGGGAAAAAACTGACTTCAGAAAATTCTTGTGTGTCGCAATTAAAAATGTATTTGAAATACATACCATAATACCAAAAAACAATGATCCAATACGTAAAACATTAAGTTTTGTCCATATTCATTATCGTTTCAAACAAGTAAATATTATATTTTATACATATATTATTGGAGACATAAAATTTAAAATGTTATGTAATATTTTATAGAATACGAATTCATTAAGTATTATAAATGGCTAATATCATTTTCCAGTTGTAATATTCCGGTTGGAATTGAGAATAATAAAATTACTAATTATAAATCGCATATACTATATTCACTATATATATGAGTATGATATCATATTGCACATTATAATAATATACAAAATATGTACAAACATAAACAACAAGGATAAGAAACAGAAGTACAACCTTTAGTTTGTTGACGATTTATGACTTTGTGAAAAATATAGTTAAGAAATGTTTATTTATACAATTATTTAAAATGCATAATTTATGTAACATATAATAATATAATGTAGCATAGCCACAGTGTACATTTTAGGGTGATGTGGGGCTACACATAACAAATTTATATAACTTCTATAACTATGTGGGGTTATTCATTATTTGTAATATTCAATCCAGGATATAAAATTAAAAATTTTAACTACTGCATACATTTGCATTGCATTAATTTGATTGAGTCACAAACGGAATAAAAAGATGTTGTAAATGCTATTATTAGAGTATATTATTGTGCATGAGTCAAACTCCTGTAAACACCCCGCAGTTCTCGATTGCGTCGATTCTAGCTTTTTGAAATGAATAAAACAACTTATCGCCCTTCTTACAATACTGAAGTTATATCAAGAACAAAATAATATACTACAATCAGATAGGTGTGTTGAATTGGACTTAAAGAGGCTATTTAAATACCGTATGTACATTACAAATACAGAAATTATTTCTACTCTAGACAAATAGCTTTTTATGACACCAATACAATACTTATAACACATCGAGAATACAAATATACCATAGCATTGTTCTTGATCAACGATGCGGCAAAAAATATACAATTACTTAGCATACAATTTCAACATTGTTCGAAGCGAAGGAATTTATAATATGTGATAATTGATAAATATAATTATCATATTGAATGCAAACTCATTTATTAGAATAGAAAAAGGTTGAATATTTAGTATAAATATGATTCATCTACTCAATTAACAATATCAAACTAAAAAGAGTAAGTAAAAAATGACAGAGAACTATCTGTTTAATAATACGAAATGATTACAGTTAGTTGGCAGCTTTTATCTCTACATATGCACTCGTAACATAAAACGCATGCACTTATTAAAATGTGCGCACTATAAGCACAGTACTATGGAATTATATACCAAATCACTTTCATTGATTATCTCTATTTTGAAAACTTATATGTGACTAATTAAGAATATTAATATTATAATCTGACAAAAACTTTAAGATTACAGATTTACATTGTGCACGTACCGCAAATAATCTGCTAAATGTGAAGAAATTTAACAATGAGTCTAACTGCATATTGCAAATAAAAATCCAATGATCAATAATTTGGAAACCAAAATTCTACCAATATTAGAGTTAAAAATACTTTTATATTTTAAGTTAAGAGTTAGACCAATTAAATTATTACCTATAAGCATTTATCTCATTAAGTATGTACATACATTTGTAATAATTATTTCATTATTAAAATGAATGAACATATCAGGTTATCAATTAGCACGCTAAATTATGAAAAATAATTGTAGTTTAACAAAATAGTATGACCTAAAAATAGTAACAGTAAATAAGTAAAAGAAGTGGCATTATATACATTACATAAAATTGCACAAAAGAGTACATGACGTACTCTGCTAACTGCTAAGCACAGATATACATATAGCGCTATATAATATCAAAATACATTATAAGAAAACGCCACTCACCGTCTTACAAGACAAATCTGTCAACACATACTATTTATTTTGTTAGCTAGAGAGAATGTACAAGATACTAAATAGTAAACATGGAATTACATAGGTGAGTAAATTTGTCGCCAAATTGATTTTGCCGGTAAATAATGTAGTACTTTTTAATACCTATCAAGTTTCGAGTTATACAACAAAAAACTGACTGGTTATATAATATGATGTTCTAAAAATGAAATAGACAAAAAACGATTTCATTAACAATGAGTTGATTATTAATTACTTTAATAATAGCGAATACATTGAAATGAAAAAAAATAATGTGTATTCCGAGAGTATTCGAACATTCTCTTGGTGAGTTCTTCATACAGAGAAAAAAATAAATTGAATATATACCACAATACTTTTCAATTATTTTAATACTTCCAACGGGAACAACATTAATTAAAATATTTAACATTATTAATATATCACTAAACTGTTGAGCTGCAGAATGTCAAATATAATTTATGTTTAAACTTTTGAAAACTTTACGTTGAACAAATACGTTTTAAAGTTTGGAATTATTGTGATTACATGAAAAAAACCCAGTGCAAACTCACTTATCTTTTATATTTTTTAGTATGTATGATTATTGGTGTGGAATAACATGGTTCTGCATATGTAATTCATCGATGTTGTATAAAACCGTAGTAAGCTTTTACAATTACGAACGTCTTATCGTATTAATGCCTATTCTATGAAATAAGAAAATGATAGAAAAAATCCTTTACCTTTTTATCATTGTCTGCGAGTTGCTTCTCCATCTTGTCGACCTTAACCCTCTGACGTACAGCTGGAGGTAAATCAGCACCTGCTGCTGCCAATTCATTGAGATAGCAGTGGGCCTGAGCCAACTCCTCCCGCAGTTTAACCCCGGCTTGACAACGCTGATAGTAAGTCGACCGGGTCTTAATCAAAGTGTTGTCCGCGTCCACCATCCGCTTGAACTCTACCTTCCACTTGTCCTTGAGGTGCTTGTAGGTCCGGCCGAACTCCGTCCGTTGCCGATGCAATACCTGGAGTTGAAGATGGTGAAATGGAAAAACTCTAAACTGAATAAATTGCAAGAAGCTTTGCATACATCATAATAATGTTATAATTTAGGTTTTATACTGAAGTAATGGATTTTTAAGAACATTATTAGTTTAAAACTGCATCAATATAGATATTAATTACATCAGAAAGTCCAGAAAAGGATTGGTTTAAAAATTAATATATATATTACGACTAACATGATAAAGCCTCAAATCAAGCGTGCAAGTACGTATTTAGTTATTGAACCCCATGAGTAATATGTAGTGAAAATAGTAAAAAAAATAGTATTATGTATATTATAATACGTAAAAATTTAAATATATATAATTACAAAAAATTAAATACACAAACATACAAAATCTATTTCTAGTGCATGGATAAATTCTTAAATTGTACCATAACAGGTTAATAGAACATTATATATACAAAGAAATATTTGATAAAAATTGGTCAAGTTATTCAAAATGATTCTGTATCTATTTTAATAAAGTGTTCAATTAAGTATATTTACTAAAGTTAGTTAATAGTTATACATACGAGAAAATGACTATGTTGTAGTTTTACATTTTTTATTATAATACATATATTTTATATATACAGTGTTTTACAAATGAAGGTTTTTTATGGACAAAACGGCTAGTCGACTTGTAAACGTGCCGGAATGCTTAAAATATGGTCGTTTATGGCAAAGAACGATATTAGTATATTGGAATAGTTTAGTATTTATTAAAATGACACTGACATTTGAAATTTATAAGTCAATTAGTAGGTTACGCATAGTAAATAGATAAGTTAGTTCACTGTATATGTAAGGGATAATGTGTAAAGTCGCTAGAACTATATATTTTTAATCCGAAGAAAAAATACTAAAGTATAGTATACTTTTTAGTATTTATTTAGCTGATATATTATTATGTTTAATGGTAAAGTTAGTTAAACATGTCGGTTGCATTGTCGGATTCACCAATAATTTTTATGCTTAATGATAAAACTATAAATAATAATATTGAATTACTATTGTATAATACATTTAAAAAATAGGGAACTATATGAAGTGAAATGTTTGTTAACGATATGAACAATATTGCGGAATTATTGTAACGTCCATTCATAAAATTCACTAAACCAAACGAAAGTTTCGTGATTTTCTAAGAAATACGACAGCTATCATAAAAATTATAATTGATCTTCATCATTCTAATATTCGATGGTTGTCAAGCAAGTATGTATTAGATCATTTCGAATTTCAATATGTTTAATTAGAGGTTTACTTTACCCATTCATGTATTGCTACAAAAAGTTCCAATTTTTCTGACATTCAAACAGATATCTCGATATATCTAGCCATGAAGTAATTGTCATAGCTAGAAAAGCTGACAATATACATGTTTACATGCTTTGTGACTGCATTCACGAGCAAATTCATGATATTTAAAATAATCTCCTATTATAAGAAAGTTAATGTCTTTTCAATAATTTGGACTTTTGATATTTTTTATTTACCAAAAATTTAAATTAAGAAAACACTCACAAACCACTACATTTCTGAGTTTAAAAACAACGGTAATAAACTTTATATATAATTAATATGCTAAGCAATTTAAATCAATTGTACCTCTCACAATAAGAATTTATACTCAATCATGAAAATATAAATCATGTAAATTTATGTAATATACATTAACTCTAAACAAAATGTTCTATTTAGAGTGCCCGGTATTCTAACAAAGATAATTATCTTATGTTGTAAAAATACTAAACAAATACTAAACATGTAATATACATGTATATAAATAGAAATAGAAACAAGAATCAGAACAGTGTTTTCAATTGAAGGAAAAAATTAAGATAGCAGTAACATTAAAAAAATAATTAAAATGTGTAAATTTACAACAAAAACATTCAATAAACTAATACATATCTATACCGTGTCAAGTCTCTAAAAAATACAATACATATTAATTTCGAGCTTATACGAAAGTTAAGGAATTATAGAAACCTAATAGAAATTATCGGTTAAACGAATTTAATATGTAATTAGCTTTTCTTTAACAGTTTAACGGCAAATAAAAACTATATGTAGTTTCTTTTTGTGATATTAACTAGTAATGACTGAAACACATATACTACAAATTAGATTTCTTTCTGTAATTAACATGATAATAAAATATTATAATAATATTTATTTATTAATCATTTGCTCAAAAATAGATAATAACAATAATTTCTAAAATATAATATACAAATATTTAGAAAAATATCTTTATAAGCCTTAAACATAACATCTTTTTATCGCTTTCATTGAAATCTGTATTACAATATTTCACAGGATTAAATTACAAAACACAAATTAAAGGTAAACTACACCTGTAAAACTATTTCTGTACTATTTATTACATAATACAAAAAGACACGCATATTTTTGCTGATATTAAAATATAACGGAAATAAAAATTATTTGAATAATTATGAGTGTTTTCCTTTCCATTGTATATTGCAAGTGATAAATATGTTAATTTAAATAGTTAGACTGAAAAAAACTAAATAAGTATGTATAATATTTTACGATCGTGATTATATTATCTTTAAAGTATATTATTAATTGTTATCTTAGAGATGAGCACCGTTATGGAAAAAACAAAATTTACCTCAAGTAGTTCACGGCATCGTTTATTGTTGTGATTCTCTATTTCCCGACAATGTTCACCGAGCTGAAGTTAAAAATAAGTAAATGCTTAATAATGATAGAAATATTTTACCCACTCTTAACCCATAGTTTAAATAGTATATAATATACTGAAATATATTAATAGAATGTCTTATAGAACGTACTTGCTTGCTAAGAGTCAATGTTTCGGTTCGAAGAGGTACACCAACCTAAAAATGAAAGAATAGGATAAATTAGATGTTATATAGGAAGTTATTATTGAAGATTGCATATTATTTGTGGAAAAAATAAATGAATGTGCCTAAAGTTTGAAGTTGTCAAATATAAAACTAAATGTCGGACGAGCAAAATTTCATTATTAATGATCAATTTTACATTTCCGTGAAGTGACACACGTAATATCATCCAGATTGAATGAGAAAATTAATTAAATTCAAATGTAAAGCTTTTTAGTTAACTGCATATGGTACAGAATATAGTAGTCTTCATGATAGTATCTATGTTAAAGTAAAAATGCTGTGTATATTATTTCTTAGAAGCAATACTAATTTAAAAGTATACCTTATCAATTAATATCATATAATTATATCAATATATTAGCTATTATAGTGTCTACAATTTCCAAAACGTGGGAAATTTCTGAAAATAGTCTTTCTCCTTTAAGAAGGAAATTTCGATTGACTTTACATATATATTATATCGAAGATATATTAATTGGATATAATACATGATTTAAACATTGTAGACTTTGGATCTATGCATAACAGTTAAGCTAAGAATACAGAACATTCTATAAGACATACCATGGGTGAAATGCTTTGTTCTAAAGCTTGAAATAATTTCATCATACTTCGCGAACAGTCATTTTCTGAAGAAAATTAATAGGAGACATATTTTATTAATATTATTATAACATTTTAAAAATATTAGCTACAGGTATTATCAATTGAAATAAATACACAAAAAATGTTTTTTTTAAAGGAGCAGTATCCAAAAAGTTATTATTTTCTCAATAAAAAATCGACTATATTAGTGTATAGAGGCATTAATATCCATTACACAAATAAGAGAATTCAAACCGAAAATATTTTTCTAACGAATGGTTATAGTGTATGTATAATAGGGAATATATATAGAGGACAGATGGCAGGCATACTAAAAAAATTGGCTTAGACGAATCCTCCAAATGTCAAGCCTATCGGATCCAGTGATATCTCAATTTGAGCGATACGTATATAAGAAAGCTAGGGTTAATTAGCGGTGTAGGAGTATGTGAGTGGATGAATTTTGGGAGTAGTATGAATACTGGAACAACAGTGACTGGAAGATATGCTCGAACCGAGAAACTCATAAAGCAATATATTGCTGTTTGAGACTTTTGAACGTTGATTTAGTTCAAAACAATTTCCCAATCTACTCTCAGTTCGGTTCCAGTAAAATACTACAACTGCGTGTTTGTGAGTACATAGTTAGAAAATTAAACCAAAAATATTATCTAGAATTCAAATAAGTAATGTTTCCAGAACGGAAAGAGGTGCGGTAGCGATATTTGTACTTAAAGTGAAGATGGAATCTAGTCTACGATCACTCTAGCTCAATTTACCGACTGCCAGCTATAAGCTAACCACGGAGAAAGAGCAAAACTTCAGCCTGAGGCAGTAAGTGTATTGTAATTGTACATACATAGTTAAGTATTTATATAAAGCATTGGACCTACTGAGGTTAAGCCATGTGCTTGTCCAGTAGAAAGTAAAACCATAAGGTTAAGACGAGGAAGATTTTGGGGGTGATGGAAAATAAAACAGGCGGATAGGATCAAGTCGGCTTAACTGTAATAGTATTGAAAAGTGTCCTATGGCCACAAGAAAAATTCAAGTTATTAAGTCGATAGACGTTCTGTTAAGTCATCAACTATCGAATAACATTAAAGTTAGTTGAATGTATGTCAAGCTGCATAAGAAAAAGAAGGTAAAACACAGCCATCTAAGTACAAAATAGACATTTTTAAATTTCTCACAAAGTTTGAATAATGCGCTTAATGTGAATGTTTACCGCCAAATATGATTATGTGCCAATTTGTCCGTTCATGCTTGCTTGTTTAAAACCCATGGCACATACTTTAAGCACCTTCCTATAGTAGGGAAGTGACTTATGCTGCGGAAGAACACACCCCTTACTTCTTAAATATTAGTGTATATTAATATTATTATCACCAATATATTATGAGTTTGCTTACAAATAATAAGAAAGAAGCGTAGAAATATAAATTGGATGGACATTTGTATCGTTAACTAAGAAGTTTAGAGTAGTTAACTTGAATACAGACATTACTGAGTAAGCTAAACAAATTTGAATGGCTGTATAGGGATCACATTTTAAAGACATCAAAATAATATCCAATTTTTCAAAATAATCCTATCTTAACAAGAAAAGAAATTAATTTTCCAAAATTATGTTGAGACAGTCACACCTAATTTTCTTATAACTCCCTTGTCTGAAATTTATCGAATTTATAAAAAAAAATCGTTAAATTACTAAAATTAATTTAATATACATGCAGATTAATTCAATATTCCTTTCCGAATTAAAGGTACGAACTCTTAAAGACATAAACTTCATAAATAAAGCAAGAAGCAAAATAATATTGACTTAATTCAAATATATAACTTAAACACATTCATCTTTACAATATAAGTTGTAATTTTGGATTGTACAAAAGTACAATGTTATGTAAAACTAAAATCATATAAAGCTTGAAATAAAAATGGTTTTAACATAATTAATTCACTGTAATTTTATTACAATGAAAGTAGTAGTACGAGAAAATTAGTAGCTATAAATATTAATTTGTATATTTAATATAATTATAAAAGAAAAGAAAAGAAAATGAAGTAAAAATTTTATTTTAAAATTATTATACGGAATGTCAAATTATAGCCAAATAATAGAAGGAGTATAATAATGATAAGATTTTGGCGATTTTATAATAGTGCAACTTTTAAATTTATTTAAGCATTATTATGCCACCCACTATTCATAAGAATAATTTTCTAGAGTTGAGATGATTTTATTTTAATAATAAGTTTTATCATTCTAAATATGCAGTGATTTTAGCTATATAAAGTGAATAACAAGGACATCATAATAATATGTACAAGGTTAGCCTTGTGATCCACTGAAAAAGGCAGGCACTCACCGAATTCTACGTTATAAGCCATCCAACTATCCCTGAATAATATATACTTATTAGTATAGAAGCGGAGTATGATTGATGGTAGCTAATAATTCGTAGAATCGTTAATTTTAGAAAAGCGATATCGCTACGTTCGCCTATAATGATCACTATTCGTCCTTCTAATACGAAATTCAAATACAGAGCGAACGGCTGGTTATGCGATTGCCTGACAGTTTGGCATGATCGGACTTGGCCTGGCCCGGTTTATATAATAGCAAGCAGCCGTCTGTCGGCTGTCTCTCAATAAATTAAACTAATCAAGATATGCTAGAGGCATTTTCAGAGGCAGAATATTGCACATTTATCATTTACTGAACAAGGTTATTATATATTACGATCCTGCTTAGTTAAGTTTAGAGACAGATATTAGCTATAGTAGTCTCTTATATTATATAAAAGACTCATGTATTAAATCTCATTGCCTAGGATAATAGTTTATAGCAGTATATAAGATTATATATATTTTTCAGCTTCGTAATACTTTCCAATGTATACATGACTTATTATACAATAAAATTGCTCTTTCAAAATTCTATAAAACATAAGCTTCTCAAGAGTAATTTCTTAACTTTTGGAGTATATTTATAACGAATAAAACGCCATACTTATACTAACCGTGCATTGCCCTTTTTTCCAAAGTAGTAACAACTTCTTTACAGAATTTGCACCACAACTTAGAGTAATTGAAGGCGTATTCGACTGCATTTTTGTCTCGGCGAGCAAGAAGTTTATCCTCTTCAAGGATGCCATGTCCTTAAAAATGAAATAAGAATCAATGTTGAAGCATGTTCTCTACTATATCTATATTTATGTCCGAATTTATTAATTAAAACTCTAATACTTGTCAATTTAGTACTGTAAATGATGCATGCAGTGTATATAAAGAATACAGTACATATCACAAGGCTATATTAATGTTGCTTTATATACAATGCATTATACAAGGTAGATATAACTGCCTAAAAAGAATAAAGCTACGAAAAGACAAAAAAAATATAATATAATATATCATCATTTGTCTAGCCTTACAACATTATCAGCTGCATGATGCATATATGCACATGCCTACCCTGTATATATACTTGTATATAGTGTTACTTTTCTAGTTAAAATACAGAATGTACATACATAAAGCATCATGATGTACCTCTAGCTACTATCGGAACAAGATCGGTGGCTAGGAAATATAGCTATGTATAACTGTACATAGATAGGTAGGTATTATAGCAAACTAAATGTATGTATGAATGTAGGTACACATGTATATACACACACGGGAAGTGTAGCTCAGGAAGTTGATGGTCGAAGGAAACAAGTTAAAAAGTGCATTGGGATATGCCATATAATTCACAACTGACTTCCTTACATAGCACGAGTTAAAAATATATTACACATGTAGGAAGATGTATGTATATTTATATATAAATTGGTGCTGATCCTTTAGACTAGAGGTTGATGGCAAGGGAAGAAATAGGCTAGTCAGTAGCTTAATAGTTGGATATAGATAGGTTTTACAGGAAAAGAAGAGTATGGGCAAGGGGGTCGAGAGAGAAAGAAATATAAAGGTGATACAGGGGAGAATGAAAAAGAAACATGTAGACTAGTAAGTCTCTCAATACATGCAAGCCCCTGAAATAAATATAGATAGATGGATTTCGGAAAAGGACGATACTGAAAGAAAACACCAGAGAAACAGAGCAAGTCGCACGATAGAACCGGAGCAAATATGTAAAGCAAGCAAGTATTGAGGCGAAACTGCTTGCTTGGAATGAATATTATACTGTCTGGCTAAATTCTGCATGTTACAGTTACTTGCTTGCCTGTTTGGTTGGTTGGGCTTTACAACAGTTTTAAATAACGCCAGCCGGTATAAGGAAAACAGGGGAGACTGAAAGGAGAAGAACTATTTAATGTAACTATCGCCGATCGTATATGGTGGTGGAGGGGAGAAATGGGGGAAGGCCACAGAGAATGGCGAGGGCGAGGGGGAAAGAGAGGCGCGCGATTTGATGGGAGGAAAAACTTCATTGTAAACGGGGACGTTGGAGGAGCAATAAGCTGGGGTTTCAATACGAGGCAAGGCAAGGCATGCATCAATCGATGCTTGACGGTGGTGATGGCGTGAAATCGAGTGGTGAAGTTGGGAACTGCTAGATGCTGCTGGATGGAGGGATGTAATGTGGTGGTGGTAGGATGGATGAATAGAAGAAGAAAAATAAAATAAAAAGTGCAACATAATATAGAGGAACAGAACTATATAGCCACAAACACTCAGTCCTTCCCTTACTTGTACTCTCTTTCTTTCTTTCTTTCCTGGTGTCTTCATTCCAGCAGTTTTCTTCTTGTCATTGTGCATACCTTGTTGTTGTTATTATTATTATTTTGGTTTCTGTTTTTTGTTTGTATTGGGAGTTTGGTGTTGATGTTGTTAGGAGAGGAAACACAATGTTGCAAGCTTTTTATGGTGCGTAGTGGTCAGGGCAAATAGCGATGGTGGTGGTAAATTATTGTCACCGCCAGTTATTGAACGGTTATATACACCTGGATCTTGAATCATAATATTTAAGATGACTTGTGCAGACTACTTGATTAGTGTATACTGTACATATCGTGTAATATGAGAACAGTCATAATAAAGCTTAACTATCCAGTTACTCAGTAAATCTTTCTAGGCAAATAGAAGAGACGATGGAAAATTGATTTACACCGATTCCGGTACCTTAATTTTTTTCTTCTTAAAAACTATATATAGATACCTAACGATATAAATTTGGTAAACCTTGAAACCATAGGACATCACACAGCATCAGGAATATAATTACATTGTTGTGTAAGTATGTAAAAGCTTGTGTGAAGCAAGAAATTAAAGAATAACGACAAATAAAATTCATGTACAAAAAATAATTTTAAATGGAAATAACTATCTGGCTACTAATTTTAGTTGTAGAATTATATGTTAATATAAACGTAGTAATTTTATTTATTTATTATGAAATACAAACAGAATAGGAACGTCTTGAGTCTCTGATAATGATACGCTTATAAATAAAGTATAATATTATGATATGCTGTTAATAAATAATATATTTCTAGAACATTAAAAAATAAAATGTTATTTGTTTAGATAAAAATACATTTTTAAATTTGAATTTGATAATTTTGAGAACTATACTGAATCATAGAAATATATTCGAATATCTTATCTCAAATATATGACTACATAATAGGTGTGTATATACGTAATTTACATAATAAAATGTACTATTACTTTTGGGTTAACTTCGCTAGAAGTATGGTTTATTATATCAAATTGGTTCCCCTATTCGGTTATAAAATAATATATTCTTGCACTAAATCCGACTGGGTAAATTATAATACTTAATTTATATATTATACATTGTTCAATTAATAAATGGAATCAAAGTATTTTATTTTATGTGATCTAGAAAAAAAATTGACGATAACAACTTTCGGAATGAATTATAAAGCTTTAGCTAAATGTATTTAAATAAATTTACAGACATTCCAATATAAGGTTGGGTTATTTTCTAAAAATGACAATTTATACCGCGAATAAAAAGACAAAAAAGTGTTGATATCAAAATTTTGTCTAAAAAAATCATATACCCATTAAAAAGACTTTTAGTCGTTCGATCATTAATTTTGCATACTATTTTTAAACTTGTATTCTAAAGAATTTTATTGGAAAGATAATTAATAATAGATGTTTAGTTTTGTCACATTAATATTTTGAAAAAATGTCTTTCAATATACGAAAATCCAAATTATTATATTAACTTATCTAATGAAATATAATACAATTATTAATCTATCTTGATGTATAAAAATATAATCTCGACAAATAAATGTCCTGAATAGTGCGATCTAAGTACAAGCAGTTTAAACCCAATACTTTTTTTAATATTTTTAATATCAAGCCCGTTAATAAAAATTTTTTCCAGTTTCTTGATTGAAAACAAGAGAATGATGTTGTGAAAACATATCATTTGACTTTGCAACAAATAGGCGTATCATCAGTTATAGGGTACATGTATCGTTATTAATCAACATCAAAATATATGAAACTTTAGAAAAAGATATACAGTTACAAGATAATTTAAAAGTGGCTTCTTTATAATTTATACTTCAAATACACAGACATAAGTTAAAATTCATGAAAAATCTTCATTAAATTAATAAAACAATAAAACATTTAAATGCTCTCTATTTACAGTTATCTTTTATACATTTTTCTAAATATTTTAATCAATTTTTAATTAAAGAAATAAAGAAAATATGATAAGACGAGTAGTTTTATTAATTATTTTATTTCTTTTAAATATTTGTTTTCAATTACATCTGTATCACTTTCAAGTATCTATCTCATTACCCTATAGTATATCCATACGTAGGGGGGGGTTAGGTTCCCCTTACCTCTGTTATTTTTAAATTAACAAATGTAAGTTTCCGTGATTTTTCAGGAAATAAAGTTGTACAGGTACTATTGTGTGCGTTATATTCACTATTGTGCACCCAAAAGGATGGTCACATGATAATATTAAAAAATGACTAAAACCTTCTCTGCAATGATGAAAATCTGAATCAGGTGCTGATTAGTTTAATATATTAAATCATAAAGTACAACGAAAAGTTTAATTTTTTATTTCAAAATTTTATAATTCTATTTCAAAAGGAAAAAATATGTTCGGAAAATTTACCTAATTCTGGACCAAAACTCTGGGCTGCATTATAAGGTGGCGAAGATTCACATGCTCCTGTAGATTGCCTTGTTACTGTTGTCTACAAAATGATACAAAAAGTGAAACAATTAATTCGAAATCTACACATAAAGTATCTTAAATATATATTGAGAATTATATAAATATATAATCGTAATTTAATTATTGCTTTTTTAAGCAAATAAAAGTGAACCCAGTCACATTTGATTAATATTATAATATATAATTTAAAAATGATATTTCGTAATAAAATAGTACAATTCCTGTATGTAAATCTCTCTTTCTAAAACTTTTTCTTAAGTTTTAAATGAATTCCTCTCTAGCAATGTTAAGTAAATTTAAAACTGCACATTGTTAGTATTTGTCATAAAGCTACGTTTATAAATATGAGTTTACTTTACAAATATCCTTAAATATGTTTGGATTAAACGAATTCAAATTTCTAAAAAAAGGAACATTGTATAATATTTTCACATTTTGAAACAATAAAATGTAAATGTGTAAATTATATTTTGAGGACCAAATATATAAATTAGGATTCTTAAGAATGAGTACAATGTGCGTATACTTACTGGTTTTTCTAATTCACTTTCTTGGGAGGTTGTTGTTCTGAAACGAAATAAATCAGAAACGAATGAAGTTGATGAAATTAGATTATAATAAAAAAAGTTTACAAATTTTATTTTTACATCAGTCAAATATTTATTATTCTTTAGATTAAGTGTAGCAATAGATGTTTAGAACAATATTTAAATATAAATAATATAGTTTATACATACACTCTTACTACACGTTCGACTGTATTTTATGTATGCATATATACATTGATTCAGACAATTTATGTATATCATAAAAGTAAATGTATAATATTATAAATAATAAATTCCAACTGGAATTTATATTTTATAAAACTTTAATTAAAAATAAATCCATTGCAGGAGCATTACAGACATTAGTATTAATTTAATTAATATAATTGTACGTATTCTTAATGGTTGGTAATATACAATATATGTAATATATAAAATGAACTAGACACTGAAGCGAATGAACTATTGTTAATCAAATGTAACACTAATTCAAACAAGTTTATCAATATATGATAAAGACGATTTAATAATAACATATTGCGAAAAACTAAATTATATATTATTATGAATTGTATATTTTATTAAATTTGGCTGAAGTTATTTAGCGGTCGTGCTTTTCTTCCATATTTCCCTAACTTCAATATATTTCTACTAATATGTACGCGTTTCTAACGCTCTACTCTCTCGACTCTTGAGTCTCCTCTCTTCTCCCGCCAATTGTATAGCTTTCTATCTCCCAACTAGTCATACACGAGCGCGCAAAAAGGACAGTGATAAGTGTTGACTTAACTATTAGACTGTTCTCTAACGATCAATTTTATAAATTATTTTTAGAAAATATTAAGGGGTGAGTGTGCAAGACCTAGACACCCCTAGTCCAGCAAATTCGTCTATAGAAAATTAGAAAGAGACAAGGCATCATATTCATGATCGAAAAGCGTTGCAAAGTGTAGGAGACGGACGGGGTGGGATGAGTGGAAAGCATACAGACGGATGATGTGAAGATGAGAGGGGAGAGGAAGAGAGAGAAAACAATTACAAACGGAATATATGAACATATAAAAGATTTCAATATGAAACTATAGTTGAAAAGAATTTCTAATATTAGGCATGCTTGATAGATATTTCATTTGTTTAATTATAAAAACAGCTCAGACAGACAACCCGTCTTGAAAAATAAGTTTTTAATCATGTATATACATGTGTATAAAAATTATATTTGCAAGGTCATATTAATGCCAGGAGTTTACTGCACATTATGTTAAATCATTTGGGCTAAACTATTCAATTGTAGATGAAATAAATACCAGTAATTTTTGTATAAACAAACTAGTTTTAAAACAAAATTAAAATTTAAGATAAAAATAAATATTCCAACAGTATATTATTTTAAATAATTCAAAAGCAAATATAATATACAAGTATTAAATTTATGTCATAAATATATTATTAGAATAATAACTATGTAAGTATAAATTTTAATTTACATACTTTAAACTAATTCTTAATATTTTTGGGATGATAAAATATAAATTTATAAGCATGTTAATAATCGATGTGTATATAAAATGCACGAAAATGTAATCTTTGTGTAATATTTATCTTAAAAGGAATAAAAACTACAATATATCGTAGAGAAAACTAGAATATAGTTTAATGTACTCTCTGATCTATAATTACGTGTAAACGAAAAATCATTTTCTATTTTATCATAACAAAATCACGATTTAAAAATCAAAATACAAGATTAAAGAAATCTAGTGTAAAAAATGAATAACCACAATAAATTAGTAGATTAATAAAAATAAAACTATACCAAAGCACATATACTTATGTCCTGCCCAATTAACAGAAGATGCCAGCAGATGAGCAAGAAAGTCGAAATAAGAATTAAAACTCGTGTAGCTGTAATCCTATTTATTAAAATAATATGAGACGTTCAATAGAAAATAGAAAATTATATAGAGACGAGTTTAAAGTTATAATTCGCCGTATTATACCTATTTTTATTAAAGAAAAACGATTTTTTTAAACATTTAATAGACAAATTTTAATTATGTTGCGTTATAGTACTATTTTATTTTTTTAAATATGACATTATTGAAATTTAACTTACACTAGATTACACGTTGGAGTATGCAATACAATTAGATGATTTAGCTTGTGGATAAAAATACACATCGATCGGATTATTTAAAAATATTAAATTAAATTCTATTGAGGAATTTGAGGTAAAAAATAATATATATACTTGTTAAGTTACCAGTTTCTGTACTCCTATACCAGCCCAAACCACACTATTTTATTGATAATACATGATTAATTAACTAACAATATAATTAGTTCAAAACTTAGCATACCTATTTTTGATTTTTTTTAATAACGATGCACATGACATGATTGTAAATAACTGTCCAAACAATAATACATCCTCAAATGAATTCGTGACCACCATTTTTACCATAATCTTAAAATAATGCTTTAAACTCTGGCCTTTTCACAGATAATTTTTAGTCAATTATAGTTTTCCAGCACACCTATACATAGGTACACACAACATTATCTCTATAATGATGCATAAGACAAAATATAATTTAAAGCTGTTTTAAAGTCGTTTTAATTCTATTACTGATATTTTATGTAGAAAAAGTAAAGAAAAATTGTTGGTTCAAAAAATGTTATAGTCATATTTTATATTAGACAATTTTTAAACAAGTAAAAAGAAATGACGAAACTATGTTTCATTTGATGCAGTTTATAAGTCATTACTTAGGCAAAGGACAATTAGTTACATGGATTACATAGACGTATGTTATACTACAAATATAAACGGAGATAGGTATAGCGTGAAATTTATAAGTGTATGATTTATTTGGATAAAATAATTTAACAGCAACTATGTTAGCTTTTGAATAATTTTGTAAAATGTGGAAAACTTGAAAGAAAAACACAGAAATGCCAACGTTAACAAACTAGTAAGTATTTATAAAAATTAAATTTACAAAAATATAAGTTTGTAAGTTTGTAGTAAGCGGAGTACTACAATATTATAGGTAATATAAATATAAAAATTTTATTTTTAAAATAATAATAATAATAATTCAAAACAAATATTTATATTTGAAAAGAGATCTTTCCTTTTTGTAATTTAAGTACAGACGATGTGTACCATACTGTATATTATATGTTTATACTATCCTAACATGGTATAAGGGAGTATAAGGGTTAATATATAAAAATGCTACAACTCAGTACAAAACTACATATTACATGTTGATTAACTATGAAAAGTGTTAAAAATCAGTATTAAGTCGATTTAGCAGAAATGACAATAGCAAAGACTAGCTACATTCATTATGAGCCCCTCCAGAATTGGCTCAAAATATATACTCGGAATATGCAATTAGCAGAACAGAACATTTCAATAGATAATCGAAGAGGGGAAAAAAAGTGAGAGACGATGGGGTGAAATGGGGAAACAAGGACGAATCAGAAAAGAAAACTCGCATAACTGTCATAACAGCTTAATTGAATTTGATAGGCCATCACATCTGAAGTGCTTCGGAGGTCTTCAATGTTTGTCATCAGGCACTGTAGCGCTGTCAAATTTAATTCCGATCATTTTGTCTCATCTTATCCTTATTCAAACACTTTTTATAGTTTCATGTTTTTTGTAAACATATAAATTATTAATAAAAAACTTCCTTTTTTACAAGCTGAATGTTAATATGTAGTATATTAATTTTGCGCCTGTTTAATTGCACTTATGTAAATAAACATATATGTAAGTTGCTGTATTTACCTATATAAGGAAACGCTATGCTAAAAATTATTAGGAAATAGGATAAACTCGTAAAAAAAATATTGTCCATCATCATACATATACGTCGAAGTATTATTCAAAACTATTAAAATGAATAATTTATTAATATTTACATATATAATGATAAATTATTCCATCAATAAAGAAATATAAAAAAAAATCTGTTTAAGTATATTTAAATATACTTTTTTTGTATCGACTTAGCTACCAAATAAGCATTTAATTTCATTTAACAAGTGGATTGTGAGAAATCTATATATAACACATAGTATTTAAACCAAATAACATTCAAATTATATTTGAATATGAATTCCCACTTACACGTATTTCCTAAAATTGTGTTTATTGTAGAATATACTATATTTTTATAGAATATAAAGTATTCATATAATGAGTTGGCGAAGCCCATAAAATATTTAAAAAATATATTATATATATTAAAACAGTAAACATTAAATAAGAAAAATGTAATTTATAGATATATATATAGATACATATATTATAACTATTTAAACAAAATACTTGCATGCAAACTGATAACTTAAAAAGAAATACAAATAAAATTTTTAAAGGATATAACTTACTTGACCTTAGCATTCGCCGCCATACACCTAGGAGACAAATAACCCACAGAAACCGTCCAGATTTGGGGCGGTAAAAATTGAGAGAAAACAACTAGATTGTTCTATTTGCAGTTTATCTGAAACAAAAAATAAAACTTTCTCAAAAACGGAAATTGGGAAATGAATGAGTATTGGATATTATCTGAACAGGAAATATATATTTTTAAAAATTAATTTGAATTAAATAATGAAATAAGTACCCAAATCCCTTATTATCATATAGCCCTTTTATTTTTATACCTATTCTATTAATTACAACCACGAATCGAAAAAATGTGTATATTAAATACCCATATTTTTTAAATTATAAGGTATATACATTTTTTAATACATCTCAAACGAAGTACTTTACTAAATAGTTGGTTGAAGAAACTATAACTTTAAAACCTAATTTATGCAGATAACTGAGCAACAGTAATTGTTGGGTTGTTCAATAATCACTGATTTCAGTATGTGGTGACTATTTTTATGGTTTGTTTTACATTAATAAACATTATATAAATTGGATTATTATCTTAGATGTTACAGAATAGACAATGCCTAAATATCACATAACAAAAAGTAAAAGTACAAATTACTATTACAATTAGTTTTAATTGCAGTAGATATGTATATACGATTTACATGACATCAATATATTATTTGTTAAAATATTTATAATCTATATGCTATTAGATACTTATGTGAGTATTCACGAATGTAAAGCATAATTCTAATTAAAATTAAAAATGAGAAATACTTGCCAATAAATAAATAGCATATATAAACAGACGTCTATAAAGCCCATCGAAACGTTTATAATCACACGAAATATATTCCACAAAACTATTTTGAATTATGTTTCTTCTTTTCAGCGAGAAGAAATCTTGCACAATGGTAAACTGTTAATTTTGTGATATATAATACTTCGAAGACGACTCAAAAACACAGCAGGTAGTTGCTAGCTGCTGTTAAATGCTGTTTTGGAATAATCCTAAAGAAAGATAGAAGAAAAAGCTAGCGATCGCGCGCGACTCAATGCAACGCGAGATACGAAAAACAACTGAGTTGAGCTGGGTCTACGAAGGTTGCGAAAACGAAGCAAGACAAGATGACACCGTGTAGGGATATAGATATCCGCGAACTAAATGATACAGCAAGCAGCCTTAACAGTGATACTGATCCGAGAGCGGTATAACCACAGCTTGAACATACCCCCTTTTCTTTCCTGTTCCCATTTTTCATAGTGAAGTATAAGCAAGACATACATAGATACATACACACCAACACAAGTTTTGCAAGTACACACGTATATACAGAACCTACATATATAGGCGCACGTCTATATGGATCAAGAAAGGAATAGGGTAGCTGAGGATGGGAGAGAAGGGTGAAAGAATTGCAAAAGTAGACTGAAAATGGTAATAAGAAGTGTATGTATCATTGTGTATAGTACCTAAATGGTAGGTGCATATTAACTATTTCTCGCTACACATACATATAAAATTGTCTTCAGTAAAAATTCTGCAAATAGAAGCATACTGATTTATGTATATAAAAGGTCAAAAGGGAGAATGAGGTGCGCAAAAAAACCCGATTGGTCTACAACTTGCCCATTTTCCAGGTAAATAAAATGTACATCTTTGTACCTCTTTCTGATGAAAGTTAAATCGCTATGAAGAAATTATAGACAGGACTTCTATATAATAATTGCATTATATACATTTACATATTGCAGCACAAGTGATAGGCTAAACGAAGCAGGTTCAGCAAGAATCTTTCTCGCTTCTCTGGCCTAAAAATAATTTCAGATGCAACTAAAATAGAACACAGATTTTCAACAGTTATGCCTACAAGTATTTTTTAACAAAAAATGATGAAAGCGACCGTTCATTTTACTGAGGTAATATATATTAGGGCAAAGAAATGGATGGATGAAACACACGTTACATTTTAGGCACAGACAGTTTCCATGCATGCACATAAACATGTTAAAAAAACAAGAGACCACTGTCATATCACAAGCGCTTATAATTCTATTGGAAAGATTCCCTACGAAACTGTATTAAATATATATAGGAAAACACCAATTACATTTCTATTACAATAGTTCAATTCCTGGCTGATTTATTCAATTAATTGAATTAAAACTGTTATTTATTTAACAGCTAAAAATGTTACTTAATTTTAAAAAATTGTATTCGAATTATTTCGAAATGGTAGTAGAAGGTAACTACTTTGGAAAACTGCTTTAATAATATATTTTAAGAAAACACATGTTTCAGTCTTAAGTATGATACATAAACAATTGAAATGAAACTAATTTAAAGAAAATAAATTATTAGATGAAAAATGGAAAAACATAGTATATATCTTTTGATAAAGCTGTAGTGACTTCTAAAAAAAGGGAATAATCAAAATATACAGAAATATAATTTAAATGGTCATAACAAATCAAGTAAAATAAGTAATATGTAATTAGAATTAATTTTTTGTTCTGTTAATAAATAGGCATTAATTAGGACTTGAAAGTGCTCTTATATGAATATATATTATATAATAAATGTAATTATAATAAATATATAAAAAAAATTAAAACGTAAAATATATTTGAGAATAATAAAATGTTATATTAGAAATATGTTAAATTGTGGTAATAATGAAATGTACATGCACAATTAAAATTAAGAAAATGTAATACAATGAGTAGGCACTACAATAATTAATTAAAGAATTATATATATGTATAATAATGACTGGTACTGGATAAAAGAATAAGCATAAGCTCAGTTGAAGACAGTTGAATTATCCATTTGGGTGGTATAATATACTTTAATTTAGCAAGAATTAATTGTAAATAAATTAATGTCATTAATTATTGTAATTTTATGATTGATATCAAAATATAAATAGAAACTAAAGTAATATTTTTTTTAATTTTAAAAGTAAATATATAAGTTAGAAAAATGTGTGCTGTATAGAAACAATACAGGCATTAGGTAATTACATAAAAACGACTACAATACAAATAATGGGAGTATAATTAAGATTAGTTAATCTGTAAAAAAAATATTACTATGAAGTTGAAAAGTCTAAAAATTTACTAAATGAAGTAGATTAAATATTAACATTTATTTAACTGAAAACGTTAGTCACACATAGTCATAATAATAAAAACACGATTATTATTATAACATATCATATTATACTATTTAATGAACAAATTAAACATTAACATTAATAATAAAAATGTGATATATTATCAAACTAAAAAGTTACCTTTTGTCATTATTAATTGTTCAAACTTTATGTATTAAAAGGTTATTTCAGTCATAAACAGGTATCTACACAACATAATATAATTGGTACTTTTATATATCTTGTACAAATGAGTATCTTATTTTAACAATGGTTACCGAAGGAGTCTTTATTGTCATTAATGTTCATTGAGAATAGTATAATAAGCGATAAGATATTTAAAATTGAATGACAATACTTACAACTATAATTAGATTATTATGTATGACTTAAAACTAGTAAACTTAAAACAAGAAAAGTATATATTTACTTAGATATTATAGATTTAACAAAAATATAATATAAATTATTCTATAGATGTTTTATTAGGTATATCAAAATATAGACATGCAAATATACAATTATCAGGATATGCTTCTGACACTATAGAGAGATCCAAAGAGAAGTAAATAATTTGATGTTTTAAGTTAAGTATACATAAAATCAGCTATTACTATAATTGTTAATTAATTCGAATTCGAATTAAAATGATTAAATGTATAAGAAAATAATCAAATCGTAAATCACAAAAAATCATGAAAACAGAAGAACTATCAAACTCATTTAGAACTAAAAATAATGATTCCACTAGTACCTACAAAAATTGTTGAATCAATGAAAATTTAAGTAAGTAAAGAGATATGAAATAATTATTCAGTATAAAAAAACAAAATATTTGTATGGCAAACTTTATAAATATTACACATTTGTATGGATTTTCCCTAACAATTATTATTACATTTGAATATATGATTTATATATAATATGTTTAAGTATTTTTTAAATAGTGAACATTAGATTGCTATTAAATCAACAAAATTATAAAAATTACAAAAAAAGAAATTGTAAGAAAATAGTAAATGTATATGTAAAAGATTACTTGCATATTCATACATCATATAAAATTGTTTTCTGCACAGTAAAAGTCAATTTTACTTCTAAAAATAATTCATAGACAAAAATACCAGAAAAAAGTATTGTTTCTAATAATCTATAGATAACTAGTTATCTGAATTTAGTAAATTCAACAAAATATAAGTTATAAATAACTTTCAATTTGTTTTATATCAATATATAATAAATGTTAGAAAATATTATATAAATTAATTATTATTTAAATTATATTAAAAATGGTCATCAAATCATTAGGATTTAAATGCTCATGAGATTAAAAATACAGATGGGAAAGTTAAAGCAAACTTGGTTTTGAAATCTTTAATTATTGTATAAAGCTGCAAACTAATGTTGATAAAAAGTTTTCTAAATTCTATACAGTTAAAAAATCATGAAGTTTAGGTTTTCATGTTAAATAAAAAACATGATTTGTTATCTTCAACTTGGTTTTTAATTTTTTGTTTTCAAGATGTACAAAACCATGGAATGTTTTGAGTTTACATTTGATTTTCTCATCGGTGTATAAGTTTTGAAAATAAACATAAGCTTACCTATTGTAAATTAGTGAAGCTTATAATATAGCTGAAAAGAAAATATTAAATTTAATTATCTGTACAAATATTTAAATATTTCGTGATGTTATTTATAATATTTCGTGTATATAAACTTTAATACAGCTCCACCGGAAAGAAACGTCCCACCTATTTTTTTATTGAAATAATTCATTTCTAAAGAAGGTGTATTCACTTCAATTGAAGTATTATTTTTTAAGTGTCAAATTGTGTCTACTATATATCCTGTCGAATATTTGCAAACTGTCTGATGACTATTTAACACAATTTGTAGCCCAAATCTGTATGTATGCTATGTGGAGTGGT
>JAYRBW010055101.1:0-11008 GCA_036023295.1 Invenusta paracnida | reverse complement strand
GTGGCGATCGATGTTTTTCGGAAACTACACTTCATGAACTGTATTTTAGAATTAACTTGGAATCTTTGAATGTGGTGGAAACCATCAAGACATTCATTTGAATGTGGCGATTGATGTTTTTCGGAAACTACACTTCATGAACTGTATTTTAGAGTTAACTTGGAATTTTTTAATGTGGTGATGAATGTGGCGACGAATGTGGTGAAAAGGTTATATACATGCTGCATTCTTGGTCTTTCTCTTCTTCTAGGAGTTGCATCTTTTTCTTTTTCATAATAAAATAACATGCAAACTTTCAAAAATAAATTAATATTGCAAAAATTACATGCAAACATTCAAAAATAAATTAATTATATTGCAAAAATGTCATCCTTTTAAATTTTTATTTGTATCATTTTTTAAATAAGACTTATAAACCTTTAAAAAAATCAAGACCTTTTAAAGACTTTTGGCAGTCTTGAATTAAAGACAGTGTTTGATAATGAACCCTGTAGTAATAGTGACAGCATATTTAAAATATATTTTAATTCAATTGATCCTTTAAATCTATAAATAGAATCAATATCAATAAAATAACATGAATTACATTAGAGCAATATTTAAATCAAAAAATAAATATAATTACTTGCTGTGTGGTATAATTTACTTTTAAAAAAAGCAATCATCCATGACAAAAACTAATGGTTAAAAAATAATAATACGAAACAATTAAAAAAGAATCGGTAAGTAAAATGTAAATAAATATTTTCAATAATAATTTCTGTGAATTATTTCCATACATGAAAATCTAAGTCTTTAAGTCGCAAAATGAATACAAATTGAGCAGCAAAAAATTAACATTAGGAAATATATTTTAAAAGGAAATAAAAGAAAACCCACGTTACACAAATCGCGTTGAAATAATGGTTTGAGAAATTCGCGCTCTAATAACATCGTTTAATGTTTTTAACAAGTAAATATATTTTGTGGAGATTCATATTGGTGTCTGTATGAAATCTTGATAATAATTCCAAGAAACCTTTCCATAAAAAATCAGTACTGGAAACAAGTGCCCTTTTTTCAGCACACCCCCCTTACGAAAATTCTGCGTCCAACAATGTTTATAACCCTGTTTCTCATAATATGTATTTTGGGTATAAAACAATATTTTGGCAAAGCTGACAGACTAAGGTGAACTTATCACAAATTTTGAATTGTAAGAAGATCTTCCGATAAAATGTAATTGGATTTCAATTTTTGAAAAGATAGTGGTTTGGTAGATCACCTTCCAAAATATCAACATTTAAAAATATTTCGGAAAGGTTTTACATTTTAATTTTTTCTTATCTCGGCTTCCTTGTACTTCTACTTTAACGATTTTAAGAGCTCTTCTCTCATTAATTTTCGACGGAGCAATTTTTACTTTTACATATGTGAGTCCTATTTCTGCTTTTGCTTGTATAAATTGACTTTTCATATAAACTTTGAAGCATTAAATGTATGCGTCTGATTCTGTCTGATTATTTTTTACTTCTGTAGTAGCCCCTATTTCTAGCACGTCAACTTCCAAAGTCACAATTTGAACTTCTGTGCATGTTGAACCTTCTTATGTTTTTGTTTCCTTATAGCCAAGGGTAATTTGTACATCATAATTTTACCCTCCTGTGTTGAGCTACCTTGATCTATTGTTTCTATGGGGTCTCTCTGACTTCAACTTCCAACGGTTCAATTTATGGAACTTACATATTATTTGTATGTGTGTCCTTCCATTATTGCCGTATCTGAATCATGACTTAAGCCTTATTTATAGCAATAACTCTCTATCGATATGATCGCTTTTTAATATAGTTATGGAGATGCATTTTATATATTCCTGTTTTCTTTCGTAAACGTAACATTTTTCTCATCCACAACTATCCTCCTTTAAATTTGTCTTCGCTCGAAATTACGTTTGCTAATAAAAAATCAACGTAATTGACTGTCATATTCTTACTCAAACAAACTCTTCATTATCTTATGTAGCTACTATAACCTTTTTAATTGTGTCTATTGGGGGTTACGCTTTGATGCTACTATTTTAGGAAATCAATCCACGAGCGGAATAAATATCTTTGAATTTTTAGCCTGCAATTTTGAAATATCTTATTCCAACTTATTATTGATAAAATGTTTCCGTCATAGCTAGCCTTTCTTCGAAAACATATTGATCTACTTAACTCCCAAAAACCAAGATTAACTTGACAGCATACATCTTTAAATCTTTAAGAGACCTCTTGGATCTAGGGAGCTATATTCCTGGAACTAAGAGTCACGCTCCTTATAAATCTTTTGTTGATCAATTTAAGAATATAATCATAGCTACGAATCAATACAATTTTTTTCTAGTGTGTTTACATTTATGACCCTCTCTCCACTGATTATCGCTACATCACGTTGCGGGGAGCAATGCAGCCACCTTCTCGCGGTGCTCCCTGGACCCTGGAAACGGGGTACAAAATGGCTGCACACAACCCACGCTCCAGTGTGGGCAGGAGATCCGATTCAACCGATGTCGGGGGGAGTTGCACAATCCCCACGAGAGCGAGACCGCGCCCTCCGAGACCGAGACGAACAGAGAGGAGACCAACTACCAAGGTTACAATGCCACCTGCTGCTCTTGTGCCACTGTTACTGTTGCTATCACTGTTAGTGTTGCTGCTTCTGTTGCTAATACTGTTACTGTTGCTATCGTTACTGCGCTACTGCTTCGTAGCTGTTGTTGCTACTATGTTGTGCACATACACTACTTTGGCTTTACACGTTTACCTACGTATTTATCACGTATCTATCATCGCGTATGCAAGAGGTTTACTACCTTCACTTACTATGCTATCACCTGTTTGTGTACTTTGCTCACCCACCAGACTCTATCTTGTTATGTGCATATTACTACTCCTATCCATATGTGCACATAACCCCCACCGCATCCAAAAACATTCACATCACTCAATTGGGTTTTTTGACTGGTGACACGTATAAGACACCCGGACGTGTCGTCAAAAGATGGGGTTTCAAAAGTCTTCTCTTGCGCTATGGGGACATTGAGGCCAATCCAGGTCCTCACGCCAGAGGGAGCAGACAGAGAAGGAGGCTCAACCAATCAAAACCAATTTTATCAAGGTGCTGCAGATTAACATCTACGGCATCAGAGCTAGGAAAACCGAACTGGAGAAACTTGTTGACGACGGAAAGTTTGAAATCATCTGTGTGCAAGAAACTAAACTCACACCGAACATCAGTTTCCAATTCAAGGGCTTTACTTTCTTCAGGAAGAACAGGGTTACAGCTAGAAATGCGGGAGTAGTGAGAGAAGGGGGCCTATATAGCCATTCTGGTAAAAGACTGTGAATATCTCGCGTGCTGCAGTCTGGAAGTGGATAGTCTAGCCAATGACAACACCACGGAGAGAATGGGCATTAAGGTGATTATCGGGAATTGGAATCTCAACCTGTACAATATTTACATCCCCCTATCAGGGATATTGAAGGTGACTACCGGGTGCAAAACTTTAGAGCGGATGAGGCCTTAGATTGGCAGGAATACTGTGTGATCACCGGTGACTTCAATGCACACCATAACACCTGGGATCCTATTTGTAACGAAGATGTGCTAGGCCAAGATATCGCAAACTGGATCACTGACAACGATGCAAATCTGGCGAACATCGGCACACACACTCTTAGGAAGAAAAGCAATGGCAGATGTAGTACACCGGACCTCACCCTCACTAAAGGGGTTAGCATCGTGAACTGGAAGACCCTTGCAGCTATTAACTCGGACCACCTGCCAATCAGTTTTGAGATTGTGCAAGACGAACGGGCTAGAGATACGGCTGACCTATCAAGATCCGGGCTCATCCAGACTAGATATACCTGGCTTAAAGCGGATTGGGGAAAGTTTAAGAGGGATGTGGACAACCAACTAGTGAATGACTTATTAACCGATCCTAGAGGGATGGACCGTAAGCTTAACGAGTTTAACGACGTCTTTACTAAAGCCCTAGTGAAAGCAAGAAGATCGATACCTAAAGGACGACGCTGGGATCCCAAGGTCTGGTGGAGCAAAGAGGTGGCTGATGCTGTAGACGCGAGGAATCAACTGAGGTAGCAGGCAGATACTAGTGAAGAGACCAGAATAGCGTGGGTTGAAATGTGTGAAGAGGTTAAAAAGCGTATCAACCAGGAAAAAGAAAAAGCTTGGAGGGAGTTTGCAGGCACTCTAAGTGGCTCGTCAAAGCATTAGAAAGCATGGAAGGTCTTGAAGGGGATAAATAGAGTTAAGATCGGAGGCTCCAATATTGCCATCATTAAGGATGGTAAACTCATCAGCAATGACAGAGATAAGGTGGAACAGTATAACAAAATGTATGCCCAAGTAGCAAGATGAGTGAAATGCCCAAGGGACCGCAACAGCAAAGCGAACGAGAGGAAAATAGCTAAAGACAACAAGGCACACCGTAACATGCAGAGGAATGGAGAAGGGGATCAGAACTTTTCGATGGCGGAGCTGACCTATGCTATGACGAAGCTCGGTAGCAACCGCGCGACCGGCAAGGACGGGATCTACAACCAATTCCTAACCCACCTGTCTGAGGAAGCCAAAAACATCCTTCTAGCTATCTACAACAAAAGTTGGAACGAAGGCTATATCCCACCAGAATGGAAAATGGGAATCGTGGTTCCCATCCCTAAACCAAGAAAAGATTCAAGCTTGATGGAATCACACAGACCGGTAACTCTAACATCTTCGATAGCTAAACTCCTTGAACGACTCATAAAAGAAAGACTTATGTTTGAGCTGGAATCGCAAGGAAAAATTACTCCCAACCAATCAGGCTTCCGCAAGCGCTGTACCACCGACCAAGTTTCTAGACTAGTAGACGACGTCATCAATGGTTTCCAGGCTAGTAAGCCCCACAAGCGTACATTGGCTATGTTATTCGACTTCGCCCGTGCATTCGATAAAGTCAACCATCTCAGACTTTAATCCCCTCTAAGAAAAATGGGCGTCTCTCCAAACATGTGTAGCTGGTTCCATGCATTCCTCAGTGACAGGAGCGAGCGTCTGCAAAGTTGGAAAGTCCTTGAGTAAGTCAAAAAATACTCCGCAGAGTTCCTCAGGGCTCTGTCACGGGCCCGGTCCTCTTCATCTGCTATATTAACGACCTGGCTCTTGAATTTGATAAGATCGAAAATCTGAAGTACGGTCTTTTTGCGGACGCCCCAACGATGTGGAGCTCCAATTCCGATCTAAAAATAGCTGCGAATACAATCTAAAGAGGAATCGACGCAGTGGTTATCTGGTGCAATGAGTACAACATGAAGTTAGCGCCGCAAAATGTGAAGCCATCCTATTCTTGAACTGGAGCGGGGACACGGCAGCGGCCAGAAGACCAGCACTGAACATCAAAGGAGTCAACGTTATGTACAAAGAGGAGGTCAGGTTCCTGGGTATTGTCCTGGACAAGATGCTTACTTTAGTAAAGCAGGTTAAGAAAGTTGCTCTAGAAGCCACCAGAAGATGCAACCAACTCAGCAAACTGGAGGGCACGACATGGGGTTGCAGTGCAGATTGCCTCAGAAGACCATACATCAGAAGCTGCATGGAATACGGGGCTGACATGTGGGGTACCATCATATCCAGCACCAATCTATCCAAACTGGAAGTAACACAGAACATGGCAGCCCGAACCATCACAGGCTGTGTTAAAAACACCAACATTGAATCTCTGCTCCTTGAAGCCAACTTTGTACCACTAGCATGCAGATACAAGATTATGACAGCAAAGAGAATGGAACGCATGTACAGGATGCCTCAGGGTGACCCCACTAACGAACTTACAAAATCAAACATCCCCAGAAGGAGACTTCGCCGCACCTCCACCTAGAGAGAAAAGGCCACGGAGGTGCTTGATATGGTCCACCCTAACCTAGGTGACCACAGGCGTGGAAAGATTCTCACTCACAGTCCATTTACTCCATGGACAAATAACAGCCACATTCATTTCTTTCACAACATGCTGGAAAATATCAAGCGCGATAACACTGCCGAGAACGCGGCCAAACGTAAGAAGGTGTCGATCGCAACCATCCAGGCGAGAGGACCTAAAGAGGTAGAAATGTAGTCAGACGGGTCGGTCGTGGAGGAAATGGGAGCGGGAGCAGCTAACGTTTACGTCAGAGGCAGAGAGAAACGGATCCTCAGAGAAAGCGCCCCGGCGGGCATTATGGCTCATCTTTCACGTCAGAGCTCGCAGCCCTGGACGTGGGATTTAAAGCCATTAGCAACTCAAATATCATGGATAGAAATTATGATCAAGCGCCTTCTATGATAGTTTTCACAGACTCACAATCGGAAATCTCAGCCCTTAAATCCGGTCCCATGAATGTGGACTCTGAAATCCAGGCGAATATATGGAAGAACCTCCTACAGATCGCTACGAAATTCGATGTTTCCATCCAATTTGTTAGTGCCCACTGTGGCCTTGTTAGGAACAAAATAGTAGATAATGATGCGGGTGAAGCGCTAGCCACTGTCAACAAAAGAGAAGCGGCTGTTAACTTCAGCTCAGTTAAAGCGAAGATCAAAAGGAAAATAAGCGAAGCATGGAGTATGCTTATAAATAAAAACACCTTCCGCAATGCAATCATGGGCAGCGACAGATCTAAACTGGCATCCACAAAGAACTGGCCCCGTAAAGACCAATGCCTCCTAGCCCAGTTGAGATGCGGGCAGTCTAGATGGCTCGGAGACTTCAGATATAAAATAGGGATCACCAGAGACGACAGGTGCAGATGGTGCCAGAGCGAGCAGGAAACGATCAGACATTTATTCGAAAGATGCAGAGAATAGGGGGTTATCATCCTTAGAAGCCGTTTCGGTATAATAAATTTGGAGGACCTCCGCTCCAAACCGGAGGATACTGTTGGGTTTGGCTGGGCAGCTTTGGACCTCATGCTATAATCACAGAAGCGGGAAATGAAAATAATGTCTATAGCTGCACAGAATTTTCTTTGTTTTCTGTTTCTGCTCTTTTTTATTTCAATTTGTAAAGGTGTTTTTCTAGCCTTCTTTTAGCTGTAAAGCCAGCTTGCTCTTCCTCCATAATTTTGTTCTTAAACAGAAATTTTTGAATTCTCTTGTTAATAATATTGGTGAAGATTTTATAGGATATGTTAGTGATAGCAATAGGTCTAAATTCTTTTACTGTTAGTTGTCTTTTCTTTTTCTTAGGTATGAGGACTATTCTACTATGTTGCCAACTTAAGGTAATTTCATTTTGAATAATGTTATTATAAAGTATGGGTCATTTAGTAATAAACATTTCTTCGTCTGCTAATTCTAAATACATCTGTGGCTTGATGCAATCTGGCCCTGCTGCTTTCTTTTACTTTAATCCTATGATAGCCTCCTTAACTTCTTTTTTTTAGATAATGAGCTCCTCTGTCTAAGTGCTATTCCTCTTACAGTATGTATGGTCTACCAACTCTTTGCTGTCTGACTGCTCTGTTCTCTCTTTGTTGATTAGGTTTGTCAAAACCTTTTCGTCTCTTTTTGTTTGGGTTAAGTCTTTCCAGAAGTTCATAACTTTTTGATTTCCTTCATTTTCGTTACAAACTTTACCATCCTCATCCAGTATTTCAGACTTAATATTTTCTTTCTTATTTTTTGTCATTTGATTAATTATTTCCCAAATTTTTTTGTTTTTACTTTCAATTATTTTTTCGCATATTTTCATTTCTTCTTTTTTAATAGCTTCAGCAATTTCCTGTTTGATATCTTCTTTTATTATTTTATAGCTATTCATAAGATTATGCTTACTTTTTCCATCAGTTTCATTTTTATGGCCCTGTTAAATTTCTTTCTTTTTTTAATCTTGTGTAAGATTAAATTGCTTATCCATCTTTTTGTTCTATGGGTTTTTTGTTTAAGACAGTTCTGGGCAGCATTATTCATAATTTTTTCAAGATTATTGATTTCCATGTTGTTTAGTTTATCCACAACCATTCTTTCGTAATTGTTAAGAGATTTTTTATTTTTAATATTTCAAGTTTTGATAGAGTTCAGATTCTCTTTGGCTTCTCTGATTCTTTTATTTTTTAGTTTGTATTCCACATTAATTGTAATGAGGTTATGATCACTAATATCTGTAACGTTTCTTTAACCTCATCAATAATAATTTCTATAATATTATCCAAAATATTTTTATTACATAATATATAATCAACAGTAGTTTTTGTATCACCAACAGTTCTGGTATACTTACCTTTGCAGATGTCTGTGTTGTTAAGCATAATGAGATTTTCATTCTCAATCAGTTCTTCTAGGAGTATTCTGTTATTATTAATATTACGTTTATCTATCCAGGGGAAATGTGCATTCATATCTCCAATCATGACTATTTTATTATTTTTATGCTCTTGCACAAAGGATTCAATATCATTTTTTAATTATACTATTTTTATTTTTATCCTTTACATTCTAGTAAGTAGCACAGACATATATTTCATTTTTATTACATTTAATTTTGAAGTTAAGGATGTCTTCATTTTTATTTTCAATTTATTTTATGATAATATTAGCGTTTGTTTCCTGGTTATAAAGAACCATTATTCCGCCTCTCTTTTTACTGTCTATCTCTCTTCTTTTTTCTATTTTTTTCTATCTCTATATTACATTGCTTCTCCAGTGAGTTACAGTTAGAATAGTAATTTTATTAGTACTAGTTAAATCGAGAATTTCAGTAAGTTTATGTTTAGTTAGTCCATTTATGTTAATATAGTTTAGACAAATATATTGGGTTTTGTTTTTCTCTTTCACAACTTTATTCAAATCTCTTTAGTTTACTCCATTGTCTCCTTTGGTTCTGCTTTTTTCAGTCTCTTCCTCTCTTCTAAGGTTAAAAAAGCACCTTTTACAATTATGTTTGATCATCTGATATAGCAATATTCTCCTTTCTTTCAGTTATTTTCTTAGGTGGTATTATAGTTCTTCTCTTTCTATTCTGGTTATGTCTTTTTAGATGTAAATTCCTTTTCCTAGTTCATCTTTGTCTTTTGGTCTGTTTTTTTCTTTCATTATCTAAGCAACCTCTCTCCAGCTTCCTAATTGGATTCTAAGGGTCTGATTTTGTCCCGGTCTTCCTTTCCAATTCTTCAGTCTTTTTCATTTACATTTTCTCTTCAACTATGAGATTTAGGACCATTGTCTACCTCCTCATTATCCTTCTCTGACTTTTTAATGCCCTTAATTATAATGTTGTTCTCTCTTTTCACTTTTTCCTGCATTTCTTTAATTTGTTTCCTCAGGTCTTTTTTTACCACTTGGCCGCTCCATGTTGGCATTGCTTTTTCCTTGGTGTCACCCTCTTGATTTTTGTTGTTTTCCTCTTACTCTTTCACTCTATCCTCCATCTCTTTCAGTTTGGTTTTCCATTCTTCTTTCTCTTTTTTTTTATTTTCATTATTTTGATCTTTTAATCTTCTCTCCTCTTCATCTTGCTTTTCTTTTCTTTCTTTTCAATTTTTTGTTCGAACTTTTCAATCCTCTTATTCGCTCTTGCTAATTGCTTTATTAAGTTTTCAATTTTAGCATATATGCATTTGCTGCACAGGTTTCTTTCTTTCAATCCTTCTCTTCCTCTTCTACTTTGAACCAGCTTTTGCCAAGCTCCTTTACACTGGACCTCTCTCATCTTATTAGCATTGCTACCTTTTCTTCCTCTACCATGTGACTCTGTACTCATTGTGAGACAGATATCATTATTTCAATCTTTAAACTAAAAAAATACTAGTAACAGTTGATGTAAATAATAAGCATATAAGGCCAAAAACAACGGATAAACACCAAAAAAACTAACAAAAAGCAATAAACTTACAACCTTTTATAAGTATAAAAGGAAGCACGCGTCTGTGTCTATTTAAATAAAACTCTTCACCGAATTTAAAACCGCGCGGGATTATGTGACGCCAAATTCAAATTTATAAGTGCGCGTGATATATAAAAAACGATTCGTCTCCTAGTAACGTAAAAATGAGCGAGTCATTCCAATTGCGAGGGAATTTCAAATTTTGTATGCATCATGACATTATAAAATACGCAGGAATATTTTAATTAAACGTAGAATTATGTACCAGTATTAAATCGTATTTAAGAGGAAAATTTACTGGAACACCCCTATTTAATACTTTTCTATTAATCAGAGGCAAACCATAATCACGTAACAATTATACATAGGTTACATAAATACTACTTGTCTTAAATTTCAGTAGTATAGCTATATATAGCTGCATTTTGATAAAATTAATAAATTGCTAAATGAATATAACTAAACTTCTAAATGATTTCCTATATGAATGCTAAAATACGCTAAACTCATAAATTATTCCCTTATTGTATGCTAAGAGTTCCCTACCGGTATGCTAAAAATGTCCTAAATATATGCTAAACTCCTAAATAAATCCCATAAAAGTATGCTAAGAGTTCCCTACCGGTATGCTAAAAATACGCCAAACTCCTAAATAATTCCATAAGTACCATAAGTAAAAAATAACAAGTTTATCCATAGAAATATATATATTCTGTTATAACTAGCAGGATATCTCAGTACAACAGTTAACGTTTACATATCGACAGAGGCATTAGTAAATGTATTTTCGAATAACTGGACATCATTATAGATAAAACTTTTAGCTCTCGATTAAATCCATGAGTCATTTCCCTCGTCTCCAAATAAACGTCTATTGAATGGTGTAGGTTGATGTATATACTACTGGTACTGGTGCTTGTGGTGTTGACACATGCCAGTCCGGCGCGACGGGTGCTGCTCCGGTGATTCTGGTGGCGTACTTGACATTACCTCCTTGTCGGCCCTCACAATATATTGTTGTACATTCATGAGGCGTAGATCCTATTCAAATTGGAACCAGCCATTTGGTGGAGCTTTCTTTATTCTGCTATCAACAGCATATCGCACTAAATCCAATATATT
>JAYRBW010055079.1:0-11008 GCA_036023295.1 Invenusta paracnida | reverse complement strand
TTTCGGTTACGCAATTCAACAATTTCGGGAATAGAATTATTCTCAACTCCAGTCAAGCTTTTGTAAGAAATGAGTGTCCTGTATTCAAGAAAATAACACCATGGGACACTGGAACTTTTCTCCAAAAGAGGTCCAACCACCAGATGGAATTGCGCAAGTACGTGAAAGTCGTTGGATCGATGAGTGATTCTTCGGCGGTGATTGATGGGGATCTTAAAACCTCCCTCCCTCCCTCAGACTCATGGGCTCACACTTTCCGAGGCTCATGGCACTATATCTACCTCAAATTCTACTCCAATGTTCATATTGACCTCCTCTATCTTAGCCCTCCTCGATCTAAAGAAACCAATTGCACGACAGCTTTGCAGACTCTAAGGGATACAACTTTTGTATTCTCGTCACAAACTTTGACTAAGAGACGAGAACTTAAAGCCACAAATTTTGGCCTCAACGACTGCAGTTTGACATACCTGGTGAATGACAGTCTGGCCTTGGTCGAACTGGAATCCAAGAGCGACATTCAATTAGCTGAAATCTCATTCGGCAATAAATCCGACATTTTCGTTCGATCAATCGCAACGGCTGAGCAGGAAATGATGCAGGCACTCGATCTCAATATTTATCACTTTGGTGCAGTGTTCTGGAATCCAATCGACGCTCTTGTGAACTCGCAGGTATTTACCTATCGAATGTGGATTACGGCTGACTGTCTTTTGGAGATGCATGAAGTTGTCTGCCCTCACAAACTGACTCACCACTTTCACACGAAAGAGAACTTGATGAGAAAGCTACTGTCCTCTTCTCGAGGTCGTTGTCCACCTACAAAACTGACAACAAGCAGGAACTGTGTTGATGTGGAACGATTCCAGTATCAGATAGTAGTGACTAATCACAAGGCTTACTGTAACCAACGTATTCAGGTCTGTATTGAAGCCATTTCATTATTCGGAGTTGAGATCAACACCTGCCAATCAACGACTCTGATTTGTCCACAGACCAGAAGTGAGCTCACACAAGGAGCTATGGTTGTGCAATGGCCATCGTCTGATCGACTTCATCCGCCAACATTCTCCATCGATAATGATTGGAGTACAAGTGCTCTTACCAAAGGTCAAGTGCCCTGGTGGATGATAACATTCGCTCAAGACGTTCTACTCAACCAAATCCACTTAGTCGACTCGGAGACGATCAATAGGAAAGGAAACTGTGCCACCTTCAATTTGACTCTCATATTGGGCCCCAATTTCAACAAGACGTTCATCAAGACGACGAGATGCGACTTTGTGATGCCCCTAATCCCGGATCAGAGAGTGCTTGTAGCGAAACTTGTGTCCCACTCTGAGAGTTTGTCTCTGACGGAAGTTGTCTTCATCGGTAGTAAGTGGGTGCCACCCATCACCAGGTCCACATCTCGTTCTCCTGAAACATCCACAAGCTCTACAAGTGCTTCCACAAGCACCACAAGCGCATCTTCAAGCACCACGAAAGCATCCACGAGTTCAAGCACTAGATTTACAACATTATCAAAAACAACCGCGCAAGATCAACGGACGGATGACCCGGTAAATACAACCCCCTACTACAAGCAACCTGTTTTCTATATTATCATGGCATTGTTATTAGCTTTCGTCGCAATTATAATTGTGGCCTGTCTCATCATTTGTTATATTGTTGTGGCTATTAAGAAGCCAGGCGGCTATGCAGTGCCTCGTCCAATTTAACAAATCAACTGTAGACTATTCTGATTCAACCAATCAGAATGTATTTTGGTCCAAATAGTGACTTTTGAGATTGTGTGGTGATAATTAGGTACAAGAAGTAATGGGATTATTGATTAACTATTGGGTGATTTATTGTTCACATTTATGCTCATTTATGATTTGAAATGACTACTTTAAGATATTAAATTGTACATTTAAACTGCAATAAAATACGCTTTAATGTGTCAATAAGCAAATAATTGTATTCGTATTCGAAGATTCAGTGAAATTGTATTTTATATTTTATGAAATTGAATCTATTGTATTTATTAATTGAACAAAATATACAACTAATGATAATTTTAAGAAACAATGTGCTTATGTTCTTTTTTTAGTGACATCAGATATTACGTATTAATTGAAAATGACAGTTATGATTAAAACTGATTCTATGTTAAAGTACACCAATCTTAAATAATAAACACTATTAAACATAAATGACTAAAATTAATTATTGGACAATGCGTCAAGCCCAGAACAAGAGCGTAAGTAATTAGCTTGAGAGATGCTAGCAGCTCTAGTCATTATTGCTAAGGAGAATAGGCCAAGCCAAGAACAAGAGTGTCAGTGATTAGCTTGAGAGATGCTAACAGCTCTAGTCATTAATGCTAAGGAGAATAGACTAAGCCATGAATAAGAGCGTCAGTAATTAGCTTGAGAGATGCTAACAGCTCTAGTCATTATTGCTAAAGAGAATAGGCCAATCCAAGAACAAGAGTGTCAGTGATTAGCTTGAGAGATGCTAACAGCTCTAGTCATTAATGCTAAGGAGAATAGACCAAACCAAGAACAAGGGTGTCAGCAATTAGCTTGAGAGATGCTAGCAGCTCTAGTCATTAATGCTAAGGAGAATAGACTAAGCCAAGAACAAGATTGGCAGCAATTAGCTTGAGAGATGCGAACAGCTCTAGTCATTAATGCTAAGGAGAATAGACCAAGCCATGAATAAGAGCGTCAGTAATTAGCTTGAGAGATTCTAGCAGCTTTAGTCATTAATGCTAAGGAGAATAAGGCTAAGCCAAGAACAACAGTCATGTTATTTTGTGAAATTTGATTAGCCTAATTTTGTTGTATGTATACGCTTTATTATGAAAATAAAATTTTTTATCAATATAAGAACTTCAAAATATTAAGCCATATAAAAATGTGCCGCTTTACCATGAAATTGTTACATTTTGGTTTACTCGCATGAATTTCTTGTCTCTTTTAATGAAGTAAGACTATCTGCTTTTTCTGCGATTCTTTCAAAAAAATAAATTTCACGTATAAAAATAGTTTCCAATTGGAAGTCTGGCCGTCGGAAACACTTCGTCGGCACCTTTTAATTGATACTTTTTAGAAAGGTAAATGAAACTTTATTTAGAGCTCAACTTAGCGCTTGGTTATTACGTTGATATCAAAAATTAACTTTTTAAGTCACTTTAGTCTAATTTATTAATGGTTAAAGATAAACTATTCTATTAAGCATTAATAACTAGAGCTGCTAGCATCTCTCAAGCTAATCACTGACGCTCTTGTTCTTGACTTGGCCTATTCTCCTAAGAATTAATGACTAAAGCTGCTAGCATCTCTCAAGCTAATCACTGACGCTCTTGTTCTTGACTTGACCTATTCTCCTTAGCTTTAATGACTAGAGCTGATAGCATCTCTCAAGCTAATCACTGACGCTCTTGTTCTTGGCTTGGCCTATTCTCCCTAGCATTAATGACTAGAGCTGCTAGCATCTCTCAAGCTAATTGCTGACGCTCTTGTTCTTGGCTGGGCCTATTCTCCTTAGCATTAATGACTAGAGCTGTTAGCATCTCTCAAGCTAATCACTGACGCTCTTGTTCTTGCCTTGGCCTATTCTCCTTAGCATTATTGACTAGAGCTGTTAGCATCTCTCATGCTAATCACTGACGCTCTTGTTCTTGCCTTGGCCTATTCTCCTTAGCATTAATGACTAGAGCTGCTGACATCTCTCAAGCTAATTGCTGCCATTCTTGTTTTTGGCTTGGCCTATTCTCTTTGAATAAATCAATCGTCGTTGAATTAGACTTAAAGACGTTTAAATATTTACGCGTTTTTCATTAATTATACATTCTAATGTCTTTGATTAGACTCAAAATCCAATAATACCAATAATTTACCTTTCTTATTCAATCTTATATAATAAAAATTCATTGATTTTGCACTGATAACACCTTCTGGGCATAAAGTAATAATAGACTATTATTACTCTATTATTACTCTATGCTTCTGGGTATAACATTGATATTATAAAATAGCTAATAATAGTATTACTATAATAATTTTATAGCTATAAATTATTTAGCTAAAAATATATATTACAGTGAGTAGACATAGATATTTGTTTAACGTTCGTGCTATTACTTACTGCTTTTGGAAAAAATGACGCAACAATTTGAAGAAACAAAATTGTGGTTTAAAATAAAGATCCTTTCCAGATTGATATTTATTTACATCTTAAAAAAGTCAAGTAAAAAGATTATACTTCTAAATTTTTAAATATATATATATATATTTAAATAATAATAATAAGTAGTTAAGTTTTAATATACAGTTTGTACTTCATTTTTTGAAATGATATCTGCTGACCACAGACTCAAAGTGCACAACATTTTCAATGGAAACATTTGAACATATTGATTAATTTATATGATATTGATTCGATTCGATATTGATTCTGTAAGCAGTTTAATACTATCAACTACCCAAAAGCTTTCGCAAAATACTGTTTTAATACTTGATTGCGGTTAAGCAGTTTGAGATATACATACATACATTAAATTATACTTAACAGACAACTTTCGCATATTAAAATTCTATGAATATATATATATATTTGCTCTTAAAATTAATTCAATCAACATATTTAATACTACTTTTTTCTACCCATTTGCATCCAATTTTTTTGAAATAAAAAGATTTGTTATCTACTATAATCTACAGACCGATGTTAATGAAATCAATAAGTGTGGAAATCTGTCTATTTGTACTCCGTGGTGTGTATATTGCATATTAAATGATCAGTCAGATTAATTAACTATTAACCTGAAACTTAGGTAACAGTGGCGTCATGCAGTGGATTTTCAATGGCTTTTTCTGTTTTTCTTCTATAAATGAAAAAGTTGATAGTACATTTAGATTAATTATTGAATAGATAGGTAATTGAAAGCTATATATTTTTAATTCGAATGTTTAATATCCGTTGCTAAGTAGCAAGCAGACAAACAAACAAATTTAATTGATCCATGTTATCAATTCTATATTAAATTTGACATTACGAAGAGTATTACTATTATATTTTAGAAGATCTGCTAACTGAATTGAAACTTAATATACCAACTATAATCAAGAAATGCAAATAATTTCAATTGGGTTATATATTTCCAGAATATTTCTGATTTAATCGGTGTTCTATTTTATATACCTACATAATGTATATAATATTATTGTTTTGATTTCATTGGCTGCGGCAGTGCCTCGAACTTGACCTATATACTTGAACTCCCTCTCTCCTCGCAGGCACCTTGCAGCTGCAGACATCCTCCCCAAGCTACAATTATGTCCTCTTGCTGTTCAACCATTCCAGTCTGGATCACGACGAATTCGAGCTCGCACGTGAACTTCGTATCCATAGCAACAGCAAGCAAGACAGCCACAACGATTCCGCGAGTCTCTACGACATCAACTACCTCAACGAGGCAACAATTCGTCGGTTCATCGAGACAAATGAAACCTTCCAGGATCTTCCTGAATGGGCACTTCAACGCCCAGTTTATCGATCCTTCCTGAAGGACGCCAACGACGGTTGGACGTCCTACGAGCTTGGTGTATCGAGAGAGAGGCAAGCTCGAGGCTCCACGGTTTACTATCTCTTGCGCGAGGAAGGAGCCACTGCAGACAGGCACACCCGCTTCCGACGCTCCGTCCTTCCCTCCAAGGCACCTCATCTCGTCACCTTCAATCGACACCGAAGTGTTCCGACACCCCCGCCGCCTGCCACCGCTTCTCCGCCGATGACGACGACGACCCTTGGCGCCCAACGGGGCGGCGTACGTCGTCGACGTAGACGGCGCCGAAAACGTCAGAAGTGGCGCCAAGCTCGACGCCTGGCGCACACGAGCTACTGTCGCCGACGCTCGCTGTACGTGGACTTTGGCGCCATCGGCTGGAACACCTGGATAGTGGCGCCAAGGGGTTACAACGCCGACATGTGTCAGGGCAGCTGTCCCTTTCCCCTGGACGACAACTTCCGCCCAACGAATCACGCAATTATCCAACAACTCGTCCACTTCTATCAGCCCGGAAATGTGGCGCCGCCTTGTTGCGTGCCAACAAAGCTGGCGCCGGAATCGCTGCTCTACTTCGACGAGAGTAATCAGGTTGTCCTCAAGGTCTATCAGGATATGTCGGTTGAGATGTGCGGTTGTCGATAGAGCTATACGTATCCACGGGACGACAAGGGAATTTCACTGACGGAATAGAAGCATATCCATAAACAACAGAAATACATCGACGGGTACATACATGTCTTTTTTGACATTTATCACCGTGTAAATTATCCGTTAACTTCTAGTCAATCGAACAGGCCTCACCTTGAACTATAACTATAATCGATTAATGATCGATTCGATGTCTGAATCGATGGCAATACCTCTCCCAACTTTATACAGACGGTATGTACCAACATTATTTCAAATCATTAATCTTAGACCAGATGCAAGCGTTTTCCTTGCGACACTATCTGCAGATACATTAACAATTAAAATAATTGAGAGAACAGGATCGAGTAAAGCTAGTTTTGATAGCTACCTCAATTATCCCGATATACAACAGAGATTGATGCGACTAGGAAATCTAAGTAATAGCCAAAAACAGCTGCTGGTCCTATGTCACCGAACCTGATACTAAAGTGTCTCCTTTCTCGATTATATTTTATAATTATTCCACTAAATTATCTTTAAATTTCTTACATTTTTATACCATTCCAAAGAGTAATAATGGATTGATTTTGAAATGCGTTGCTATAACTACCAATTATTTAAATAGTAATTTGTATTATTGCCTGTTTAATATTGGCCGCAAACATTTTAACGTTTTATTGAATGACCGATTTTGTTCTGTCAGTGAAAATGATCGCTCCTACTTATAGCTCTGCTGAATACTGATTTGATGATTTTCTGTGTTTGTCGACTTTCATTGAGTATATACACATGAGTATATATGTATAATATACACATTTAATTATCCGGTTTCAACTTTCTTATTATGTATTTTCCCACGTCGTGTGGCCTAGAATTATTGGTATGCTGTTTAAATTAGTCTAGGTTTGCAACTTAAATTGACTTCATTCGGAAAAATCGATTTAAAAATGTTTATTCCGATTCACAACTTTTAATTTTGTCTTTTCGGTTTAAAAATAGATATTTATTTTTCTTTAGATTCTTTGTCAACAAAAAACAGTGCTAAATCCGCTTGCGTTATTATTACAAAACTGTACATGAAACAAAAGCCAAAAGTCATTCGTTTCTTTTAGTTTTACAACAAATTGAAATCGCCAAATTTTAAAAATCCATTTAAATAAGTTATTTAATTTTACGCCGCTAAATCGTTAATATTACGCTACACATGACCGTCGCAAACGTTTACAAAAGAAAGAGCGACTGGTATTGGTCGGTGAAGTTACGCACCTTCTTATAAGCTGACAACTATATATTACCTACAAGACACAGCTATATCAGGAAAGCGCAATCAAGATTGTGTTTCCATGAAGAAGAAAAAAGAGTTTTGAAGCAATTGAAGAACAACTTTCTTTCTGTGACGTTTTATAATAGGAGCACATTGATTAGAAAGATAATTAGCGCAACTTAAGTGACGTCATACACTGACCGATTTCTCGATTTCAATTATCGTATAACCCTCATTTTACTGATAATTTAATGATAGCTAGTCAGTCGTTACTAGTCGAAATCTATACTTCTATTCTATATAAGTAAAGCTTTCGCTGGTTTCTGTCGTTTAAGACGTCTCACAATTATACAACCAACTCTAAAAGACATATTTCAAGTCCTTTCTATGTAATATGATACATTAAAATATGTACCTATACACCCTTCTGTTTGATCTGTGAACTTCATTTTCTACCTCAATAACTAACTACACACATATTGATTGATACTATATACTTAAATAATTCTCTAATTGACTGCACTGTATATAATCTACATATCACAAAGTTGCTTATACTAACGTAATTACACATATATAATATATACTTGGATTTCTTTATACATATTATAAAGTGCTACTTTAAACGTGACATAATATTGTAAAGCTCTCATCAACACACGAAATCAATATATATTGGGTGATGTGCAAGCTTGACAATGAATTTATTATTCTGTACATTTTTGTTAGAGATATTTGTTTTATACGGTAAATCTGCACATACGATTAATATTTATTTACTACATATACCTATACCTTTTTTATGTAAGATAATAAGTACATATATATAAAAAATGTACTCATTTTCAAAAATGTATTTCTATAAAATATACCTACTTTAAAGTTTCGTTCATACACGTGAGTAATTTTTTTATTATTAATCAGTCATTATAAACTAAATTCCAGAATTAAATCTTACTTAGAAATGAATTTTGCTTATTTGGGTACGCACAAATTAATGCATTGTAATTATTTTCTTGTGGATTCACGTTATTTCTGTGAAATAGCGTCTTCTGATTGGACGACTGGTCTTACAACATAAACAAATAAGCGCGTCAAATATCTGACAAGAGGTTTCATAGAGGAATACGTTATAATAGTGTCACTTCGATTGCATTAGTTACAGAGAGCAACGACCTTGGAAAAACAAATAATTATGGTTTCTCTTTTAAAATTATATCACGAAAATGATATTTGATTCGCTAAATGGCTGTAATTAGTGTAAAATCAAATAAAAATTAAAAACCCTGGCCCGAAATTACAAGTTGAAAACACAATAAAAAAGGAAAAATATCAAAAACAATGTCCAAATATATTATTTTGGCTTAACCTTTTTAGACCCCGGTATGCAAAATATGCTTTCCATGCCTTCAAGATAAAATCAATAAACAGAAACAATGCCTTCAAGAAAGATCAATAAACAGAAACAGAAACAGAAATAAAGGAAAATAGTTGCATGTTATTATATTCCTGATTGCAAACACTAAATCATTATAGTAAGATGTAAAAGGTAAAATCGAAACTAAATTGTTTGTATTTTCAAGGTCGTTACTAAGCGTTACTATGTATAAGTGATATAAACATATTACTCGCCTAATAGTAGTAAACTTTAATTTTCGTAACATTGCTGTATTGGATTTAGCAAAGATAAGTTTATGTAAATGTAAATTCCAATGTCAGGGAAATAAATATTTAGTCAATATAATAAGGCATCACAATGAAATAATTGTTATTAAAATATACGATTTTAGGTTTCAAGCTGAATTTGCCTTTATTAAATATTGATAGTTACCTCGATGCGTATGAGAAATATTGGATTGCTTTGTACATTATTGAAGTCGCCGAGCTCTGCCGAATCTTATTAAATGCTTCACTGCAGGCCACCAATTTTTGTTTCGCAGGTTACAGTACCTATTTTAAAGCATTTTAAAGTAATTTTTTTAAATATAATGCAAATTATAAAATCATTTAGATTAATATTCCATCTATACATTGTTTTCGAATAAAACTAGAAACGTAATCTTCAATTAGGTTTATTAGCTGCTGCTAAGTTCCTTATAATCAATGGAAACTTTTAACTAACAATTTTGTAGAATATTATTGTTTCACATTTATCGATTTTTAAATTCCAATAGGTCACATGAAGCTACAAATGATTTATTCTAAATACAAAATTAAATTAAAGTTTAGATAACGCAAATTATTGAATAACACAGTTTGTTTAACATGTGTGTGCATAAATTGAAACAATTAACTTTGTTCAAATTGTAAGACAACAATTATAAGATATTTTACCAACGAAATAAAATATGAAATCATTTGATTATTCGCTTTTAAAAGATAGTACCTAATGAATAAATTCAAACGGGCAAGACATATATAAGATTTTGTCTAAATCATCCGATAACTCCGATACGATACATTAATTTGACTATATGTACATATCCACAAGTTTTGTGTAAAATCTAGTATTTTTGACATTCCAGCAAATAAAATCCAAACAGCGAAAAACTTAATAAAATGGCGTCACTAAATTAAAGTTTCCTGGATTTATTATTGATATTTATTCGAAGAAGGAGCAAAATATTTAATTCAAAATATAATAATTAGATTTTAGAAATTATTTCAAGTATTTCTCAAAGTTTAATTAATTATATTTCATATAATATGAAAAGAAGATATTTACTAATTTAAACATATTTTTAAAGCATGAGTGTTACTAATTAGCGTTTTACTACACCTTATACATATATGCTATCATTATGAGAAATGTGTGTATAACTATATATTATAGTGATTAAAACACTTTCTTTAAAAAAAATTGAATGACTAACAAACACCAAACGTATGCAACTATTACACTGAATATTGATTAATTGTATCAAATAATTCACACAGTATTACATAACTCACACTGGTCAGCGAAAAGGTTCGACGTGAATCTGCTCAGTGAATTACAATTTTCACTGCGACAACTGCAACATTTATTTCCGTAGTCGTAGTGAAATTTCGTGAACCCCAAGTGAAAGTTGATGTGAACCCCATCTGCAATGTTTATTTCGTAGTGGATTTAGCAGTTGACTATACAAATATTAACTGCAAACAAATTTGTTTACTGCGCATAAAAGCAAATAATATCCACATCAAAAATCCACTCGCAGCATTTGTTTTTGCATTATCAGACATTCGCTTCATCGAATTTGACATACTTGCGCTGAAACTGAAGTATTTATTTATTTATGACTTCTAATTCTATAAAATATACCTACGTAATAAGTCTAAATTATAAGAGATAAATTATAATAGATGGTACTCCCAATAAATGTCGGTTCTCCCATATTGTTGGCAAGATTTTTCCAAGTATTTTCTTTTTTAATCACATTTCTATAATCCTTTAATTTTATTTCATAAAGTATTGGCATGTTCCGCACAAAGATCAATTAATTTTTCATTTTATGCGGGAGTGAAAAGTAATTGCTTACATATTAAAACTGAGGAATGAAAAGTCCACTTTT
>JAYRBW010055068.1:0-11009 GCA_036023295.1 Invenusta paracnida | reverse complement strand
TACTAAGAAGAGGAAAATCGGAGTCTCTTTCGAGATCGAGCCGATCACCTATACTACAGTTATATGATAAAATAAAAAGCAATAATTTTGCGAGAGTGTAAAGTATGTTATATTACAAGAAGTCAAATTTAATATGATTAATAGCAGAAAGTAACAAAATTAATATAGAGATTGAACAGGATAATTAAAGTACATTACAGACAAAACAGAACACAAGTATGTTAGAGAAGAACATAAACATATGCTCAATCATTTTACATAATATGCATGTAAATAATTAGTGAAAAATATGTCGGTAAAATTTCGAATCAGTAATCTAATTTTAAATTCATTTTAGTATAGGAAGGCGTAACAGTCATTCAAAAGTAGGCTTAGGTGACATCATACAGTAATATTAAACATAGAGTTTCGACTCTTTTTGATTCCGTATGCAGTTTTATACTACTATTCAGCTACCTAAAAGGTTTAACAAAAATATACATGTAATGATTTAAAAACTGACCACAGAGAAACAGATTATGTAGAAAAACAGTTTTAGATATACAGGTAATAAATTATATTTTACAGACAATTTACGAATATTAAAATTGCATAAACATATATATTTCTTCATAAAATTAATTTAATAAAAATATTTAATTCCACTTTTAGTCTACCAATTTATAAAAAAATGATTTTCTAAATACAATACTTCTATTAAATCAATAAGAGTCAAAACTATATGTTTAATTACTCTATTTTAAGATTTCATAATAATTTGCGATTGACATTTGACCCATTCATGCTATCCAAGAATGATTTGTTTTAAATCGATATCTTTCACGCGAGGATTACGCTTCTACGACATCCTTAAAATTGAAAAACCGGTCTTTTGAAGTAGTGTGACCCGTAAAATATGACTTAAAATATATAGTTTGAACTTAGTGGAATATTTCTATTGTGAAGGTAAATTATTTTAAGGCTTTTCAGGTGTATTTAAAAACGAAATAATTTGTCGCCATAGTCTTAAGAATCAATCAAACTAAAATGTTATGCTGCAACACACACAAACGTATAGAATAAGAGTATCGAGTATCGAAATTTCTAACTTAGAAATTGATTGCAGGAATATTACACATATGGAAGATAATACGATATCTCTTTTAATTTGTAAAAGATAATTATACTTTAGAATCCAACTAATTTTGAGTTAAAAAATATGATATATATAGTTTATATATATATTCTGGCAATACATGTTACTTTATTTAAAGAATGTCCGATAATTTAGGTATAACATATTTCATCTATGTTGGAATTAAATTATTTCCCTTGTCTATTAATTTAAAACAAAAACAAGTAAAACATAAAATATATAAGAATAATTATGACATAAAATAATTATTATTTTAATGAAATCTTTAAATTTTGTGTGTATTAATAAACTAACTAAAATATGTACTTTAAGTGACAAGTATTATATCAACTATAAAGTTATGTCTATTAATAATATTTTCCAGAGTTGTTCGAAATGATGATCTACAGCAGCTTTGAAAACATAATTAACAACATTTATAAACTCAAGAACAACAGTCTGTTCGGAAAAACTATGGAAAATGCCTGCAAGAGGAAAGCACTATCTTTGTCTAATATTAATTTACTCTCTTATGCATGACACTCACCCTCCTTCCCCCTATTTGAATAAAGTTCCGACTCTGCACTTCGGCTGACTCCCACACAACCTACACATCATGACAGGAATACCTCTCATCCGTTCGATTTAGTGACTCACTCGCCAGTAGCAGGTTAATTACACCCATCCCCTCGGAGTAATTTTTAAAAATTTCATTTTTTTAATAGAAAATTTTTATAAGTTTTTTATTTTAATTAGTAAAAATTATAGAAATTTTATATATTTTTTTTACATTTCTAAAAAAAATTCATTTTTAGACTATTCTTTTTTAAAAATTGAAGATTTAAAAATATACTCTGGAGGGATGGAAGTAATTTCCTTACTACATACTGTAAAATTAAAAAATTTATCAAATCTATGAATTATTGAGAATTATTCTATTTTTAATTCAAAAAATGCATGTAGCTCAAATTCATAGATCATATCAAGGAGGTGATATACGTACAAAAATCATTATCAAATTTACCAGGATTTATATGGGTGGTTATTTGTTAATCCCAATTGGTCGCGTTACAAAGCCAATACTTAAAAAACAACTGCCAGTGTTTAAAATTTGAGGAAGCGAGCCGCTATTTCTGCACTTACTCTAGATACGGGTTTGGCAGGAGATATAATTGTTGGACAAGTATTCCTGAAAATGGTGGCACCAGTAAACAACTGGATGCACTCCAGAGCTGATCTATAGAATCACTCTTGCCCCGGCTACTACTAGTATTCCTAACTATTATTTTTTTAACAATATTAGTTATATATACAAGTGTTGGCTGCATCGGTTATTATATGAATATAGCATTTAATTTGTACACATATTGATATACCAACATTTCATTTTTTTCTAATATTGTTAATTAAAAATGAAATGTTAGTATATCAATGTGTGTACTACAATCCAGTAGTGCACATCTTTAGTATAAGAATGTTTACAGATTGCTACAATTTTAAGAAGCGATGGTCCAATGGTTAGAACGTGAGCCTGGCAATCCCGAGGGTCGAACGTTCAAATCGAGACTACTTACTTTTGGTTGTAGTATACTGTCATTGATAAAAAACAGCTTACATAGTCATAAGGCGTAATGCCGTCTATGTAAGCAAGGTTTATATAATTAATTATAATGTGCATCCGAAGAAGGAATAAGTCCATTGTGCTATATCCATATTTTTTTGCGACGATTGGGTAAATCAGAGGTGGTGGAGTTGCCTTTTGGATTTTAAATCATCTAAAAATTAAGATCTCAACTACTCCCAGAATAAACAATTACATATTTTGGATAATTAAATGACTATAAATATATCCCTTATTCTTCTTATATATTCCACTATCACTACCAAAAAAATAAACACCGTCATAATTAGTTCTCTATCAAATACTATCGATAATATAAAACTATGTTTTACGTATGCTATTTTATAATTTCTGGCGTTTTCAATAGGATAAATATCTTCCTTTTATGTTATAGCAATACATTTTCAAGAATAAGATAGACATGCCAACGAGATACAACGCCACACCATTTTAGACATTAATATAGTATATCTACTAGAAAAATTTGTACGAGTAACTTGTATTATTTACCCTCCATCTTTTTTTCTGACCGAAATTAAATCAACTAAATACTAACAACTTTACTTGATTATCATAATTTAAACATCAACAAATTTTACGACCTTTTTTCTCCAGCTCTGAAACAGTTTCAAAACTATATGGAACAGGACATTTGGTAGCCAGCAGTAATATATGTATATTTGAAAGTTAGATCAATTTTCTAGAATTATTTGGAGACACGCTATTAACATACAATATATAGACGTTAATATTAATCAAACCAGAAAATTAGGAACACGAAAAGCATACGTTAATATATTGTTATTAATATAAATAAATGTGACTATGTACTAAAACAATATAAAAAAATTGAATGACTAAAATTACCAAAAAAGCTGTATGATCTACAATAGGCTAGAAGAAGTATGTAAGACCATAATTTGTTATACAATTTATGAAAAATTAACCCGTTCAAAAAAAATTATTCGATTTAAACAAATAAGACATTCAAATAAACGATTTTTATTAAATATAATATTACACATAACAACACCAATAAGATCTATAAATACATAAATCGAGAGGTCAAAGAATATCTTTACAAAATGAATATGATAAATCATGATAATTTAAATGTTACTAGTATAACTAAGAATAAACTACTAATCCTGATATAATAACAACTTTGAAATGGAACAAAATAAACGAATAGATAATTAATCTGTATAGAAACCAATAATGTTCAAATTGAAAACAATGCAAGAAAAAACATTTCAATTATGAAACAGACTAGAAACATGAAAATAGAATAAAAAAAGAAAATATATTCAGCTGACTAATAAAAATGCACAAAAATGCTGAATTAAATTATGCAACATTGAGACTTTCTGTTTATATGTAAAGTGATATGAATATATTTCATAATGATAAGCATGTCTGAAAATTGATCATAAGTGATACGTAATGTTGATATTTAATATTGATAAACTGACACATTTCTTTATGCATATGTAGATTATAAAGTTACGGAGAACATTTAAGATGGAATAATAATTCCTGTAAATATACTGAGCTACAAACGATAACAGATAATTTATTATATAAAATAAACAGAAATTTTAAATTAAGTAAGAACAACTGTTAATAAAAATTAAGGAATGCATAAGAATACGTGTGATAAATAATTAGTGTACTTTTAAACACTAATAATGCACTGAGAAGTATGACTCCTTTGCCTATAAATTTAAAAAACTACTCATATAACAAAATGTATAACTGTGTATAGTTTCCAATAGAGTAATACACTAAATAAGCAATATTATTTCGATATTTTTTTAATTATTTATAATGTATATGATCATTTTTGATAAGTTTATGATTTACATAATTATTAAAAATATTTGTGTATCTACTGGGTAGTAAATATATAGCAAATAAATCCAAGTAATTAAATCTGCGAGTTAATATTTCACTATAATTTCTTTAAATATATTATATCATGTCAAGAAACGTTCATAATATTAATTAATTTTAACAAAATCAAATAATTAACAGAAGCACATATTCCAGATAGTAATACATGACATGCCAATTTAAAAAAGTCGAGCAAAAATATTACAATTTACAATAAAAGCACAAAAAATAGTATAATTTATCGACAAGAAACTGTAGACAGCCTTTTATGTATATAGATTTAATTTAATTATAAGAAAATTATAATGAATTGAAACTATTCAAATTGCAATTTTATTGAAAATTACATATAGTCGATTTTCTTAACAGAGTCGCCTCAAGTTTACAATGTATATTATGACGTTCTAAGTATTCGTGTATATAAGTGCCATAACATAACAGATCCTGCACACCTCTTCCAGTTTTGATTTAACCCTTCTCGTCACATTGAAAAAGCGTACACTTATTTATAGTTTACTCAAGAGTAGCCAATCGGTTAAGCTGATTTAGCACCTTGGTCTGACTTGTTTCGCGGATGTCACCTGCGAGGAACATCTCGTCGACGACCGAATAGACCTTGTAGAAGTTGAAGACAAGATCCAGCTCGCAGACATTGTGGAAGTACTCGTTGAGGACCTCGACGAAGTTATGAATGGCCTCCAAGTGCATCAGGTTGTTGTCGGTGACATCGACGCAAATGCAGAAATAGAGACCAGCGTAGCGCCGATAGATGATCTTGTAGTTGCGGAACTCGACAAAATTGGTGTGCTTGGCGTCACGGATAGTGACTACGGCGTGTACCTCTTCGATCAACTTCTGCTTCTCTTCGTCATCGAAGTGCATGTACCATTTGGCTAGACGGGTCTTCCCGGCGCGGTTCTGGATCAGAATGAATCGGATCATTGTTGTAGTCTTGTGCAAGTAGTCTGAAATGATTTAAGAGTGAAATATATACATTAGTATGTTATATGAGATGGAAGCGATCTCTGAGCTGGATAAATTATAACACTAATTTCAGGCATGAATGTGTTCGACGCAATTCCAGCTAATCCCAGGAGTAATCAAATATGGACTACTTACTCCTGGGTTTAGCTGGTATTTTGTCTAACACATTTATGTCTGTAATTATTATTATAAGGACATATACACATGTTTTATTTTGTGTTAGACACTAAATTAATGCCTTTACATCTTATTATAGCACTGCTCACTCTTGACCCGCTAGCCATTTTCAAAATAGTATTTTAGAGTAATCATATAAGTACATAGTATAGTATAGTTTCTACTCCACACAGACTCACTTAAGTATGTATAGTTTCTTAAATATGATAAACTATTCTGCTAACCTGTTATTTATGCGTATTATTTAACTTATTAAATCAAATGACTATTATTGGTATTCCTTCAATACACACAAAAAATTGTCACCAGCATAAGTGGCAAAATTCCATAAATCCAATTCTTCATTCCAAAAGCTAAATCATCTGTTTTTCAAATTTTCAACAAAAATAAAATATTTCACAATATTTAAACGGCCATTAATAAATTTCGAGCATTACAAAAGAAGAAATAAAATTAATATTATCAATGAATCGATTCTTCCATTTTAGTTTGGATTTCATATGCATGACAAGTACGTATTTTATATAAACATTTATCCAATTGAAATAATAGAATTAGTTATAGATTCGTTATAATTATAATAAAATATGCAGTTATTAACTGCCAATTTTTTATTATGCCAAAATATAAATGTTTTGACATTTTATAAAAATTGTGCTTATAGCCATACTGATATCAATCTTCTCAAAATATGTAAAATATAGATATATACCTATATAAAATATAGGTATAAAAATAGACTCTATCAGTGGCTAAACAACTAAATTTAACAATACACTGAACACTCGCTTATTTTTAGTTGAGATTTTATTACCTTTATGAAGTCTGTTTACTTCATATCTGTGTTAGAATACAAATCAATTGCTTAAAACGAATGCATGAAACCATTCGAATGGTATCATCATGAAATATTTTAAATTAAATTGTACTCTTTTGTAGAAATTGACAATACTGGAGTTTATTTTCATAAATTAAGAAATTCACAATATAATAATATAATCAATAAAGAATATTTGGACCCTCTATCTACAAAAATTAGTTAGCTTTTGTAGAAATCAGCAATAATAAAGTTAAATGTCATAAGCTTAAAAAATACAAAAATAACATATATTGCTATAAGAACTATATTTTACAATTCAATTACTTTTTGTTTCACCAGAAATATTCTTTAATTGTATTAATTAATTTTTTTTTGTATAATTTTAATTTAATTTTTAAACTAATCTAAAAATCCATTTCTTAACATTTTAAACAATAATTAAGCTTATCCACTAGTGATTTATTCAACTGACAAATCAAGCAACAATTCTACTTAAGACTTACAAAGTGGGCAAGTACCATTTGCACCCCTGAAATATATAATTTATTCAATATTAACACAAGTTTTTTAGGAATAATAATATTCACCATCAAAAATAACAAAGCGTTTTCTGAAAACCATTTTAATTAAAAATACTTTAATAAAACTCAAAGTACGTTTTTAATAAAATTAAGTTTTTTTAGATTAATTGCATTTTTTTACATATTGAATACTTATTTATAATACATTTCTAGAAATAAATGAATGGTTTACTGTTACATAGGCGTATAAGATTACAACAGCAAATACATTTCAGACAATTTAGATACTATCTAAATCCCCTAGAATATAGTGAATGCCAACTTATCGATAGACACAGATTTGATTGTGGTAGTTTAATTATTATTTAAAATTATATAGCTCCTCAAATAGAACGATTGACAAATCGCAATCATTCAATCCCCACAATTTTACATCTATGTATAAGCTTGCAGTATTTAGCTTCAGGTTCATTTTATCGACTGATAGGTGATATCCATGGGATTCACAAATCCACAGATAGTTAGGTGATTCACCATGTTATTCATTGTCTAGTAATATGTAATCAGTAACATATTGGATTTCCACTGTAATACCCTCCATTGCATTTCTTCCAATTACACTTGCATTTTCCTCTTGGATAGTTCACTCCCCCTGTTTTTCTTATGTCTCTTCTAAATGTTGCCACTTTTGCATTCGACTCCTGTTTGAGGTTTGGCCACTCAGTCTTCACCTCCTCTTTATTACATACTTTTCCCTCTACATTACTCACTGCTCTGGCCACTTCATCCCATAATCTATCTTTTCTATGCTTCTTCCCTCAAACTCCTAACTTCCCAAACAACAAATCCTTTCTCTGCCTAAGCAACACTTCCTTCTCCACATCTGTAAAATTAGCCTTTTATTTCTCCATTTCACGTTAACTAATAATGCTATTGAATTTCGCACTTTAAATATAATAATACATACAAATATAAACAACATATTGCTAAATAATTATCATTATATAAGTTCTTTAACTATAACATTGTTATAAGTAGATACACTAACTACATTTTAAGTAAAAATTAAGATGTTCTTAATGTTTACTTTATTTATTTCTAGAAACGTTTTTAAAAAATAGTTAATTAATTCCTAAAATATACTTATACAAGTTTTTTTCTTTTGGAAATGATAATTAAGTAAAATCTTAGAATAAATTAAATTTTTCTTACAATTTTACATAAAATAATCATAAGTAATCCAAATTAATATTTAAAAATAATTGATTGTATAAGTATTATTGATAGACATCCAAATTATTGCTATTTTTTATTAATATGCCTAGAGTAAACCTTTAAATAACATACACATACCAGAAGCCAACAAATGTAGCATAACAGCTAGTTTCTTCTATGCTGGTATAGCTTTTCGCAATTGGGTGTCCTTATTTGTAATGGTACAGCCAATTAAGATTGGAATAAATTTCAAATCAGCTGCATCCATGTGGAGAAAATTCTGATACTGCATTGGATCTTCTATTAAAAGCTATTAGAGCAAGGAATTATAAGCTCCAAGAGTAGCCATCTTTTGGATCCATTCATGTACCCAACATAAAATTTTTTTTGTACACATTATAAAATAAGCTGCGGCCACACTTTTCTGATCCATTGCTAAATAATATAAATAATATTGCTATTCATCCACTAAATAATAATGCAGAGTACAAAGAAGCCACAGAATATATTGTCTTTTATTTTCCAATACATAATGGGCCAACAATATATAGTGGGCAAAAATCATCAGCCACAAATGATGAGTAATAAAACCTTACAGATATACTTTCATAAGTGAAATATGCCTTGCAAGAATCTGTACACAAGTTTCCTGTGAAACTGTCACAAGTTTTTTAATCTAAAAATATGTAAATTAACTACAGAAATGACCTAATGATATGAACTGTTGGATAACTTGTAGAAGAATGAACTTGCTCATAGTGTAATACCCATTGCAAGATCTTCCAAGTTGATTTTTATGACTCACAACAGAAAACTGTCAGTGTAAATGTACATTTAGGTTGATGTTAACTGTAACTTGGTAAAATGCTTTTTCATATGGTCCCCACAATTTTAAATGGGATTGTCTGGTGAATTCCCTAGTCAAGGTCTCAGTACCTCAATCCCTTGTTGACAAAGCCAGTGCAACACTGCCTTAGCACAATGGCAAGGGTCTCCACTGTACTGAAATATTGAAAAACTGTGTAGATTTATAAAAATAGGCACTTTTTGATGAAGAATATCCAGATAAACAGGGCCATTAATGGTCAAATAGGTAGCATAAACCAGTCCACAATGACTGGTGGCAGTGATAGCACCCCATATCATAACCTTTTTGGGATTCTTGACAGTGGGTAGGACATATTTTGGGTTGTATCTTTGACCAGATGGATGACAGATACAGAATGTACCAGTACAAAACTGTTTGATGGAAAATTCAACTGAAAACATACACTTTTTCCAATTTTCATTTGTAAAGTCTTTGTATTTGTGGCAAAAAGAAAGTCTATCAGCAATGTTTTTGGTGCTTAATTTGGGTTTCTTAGCTGCTTTATAACTTTTAAGGCAAAATTATTTATATAATCTAATTTCACAACTTAGTAAGTGATGATTTAGGATGGTTATGGAATACTTCATTAATAATTTCATGAGTTGTAGCAAAAGGATGGGAGTTTGTAAATCATTTCAATGCAGTCATTTCATTTTGTCATAACATAAGTTCATGACTTACTGGCAAATGAATGTGTCTCATTGATCAATTTAAGTGTTTTTACAACACAACTGCAACTTGTCTTTATGGAAAAAGTGATATCCTTCATTTTATACCATGCTTGTGTAAAATAAATATTTAAGAACAAGTTTCAGACAATAATTCATGTAATTTTTCCCATATTATTCATGTGAGTCCTACCCTAGTAACTAGGTATTTTAAAATAAATTAAAAGGGGTGCAAACAAGTATGCAAATTAAAAGAAACAGATATTTATTAATATGTTAATGTTTTTGCCACATATATTACTGTATTAAAAATCAAAAGCAAGTTGTTTCATTTTTTAACATCATTATCAATTAGGACTTTTGAGAAAAATTCAGTTAATTAACTAAATGCTTCATGGGCAATTCCAAAAAAATAGAGAAAAAAGTATGAAAATTTTTTATTTGTTTTACTGCATCAAATTATACATTTTTAGAAAGCTCATGAACTTTTGTTTCTGTTTCTATTCATGGTGAATTAAAAAACTAATTTTATCAATATTAAATTAAATTAAAACAATAAAAGTAGAAATAATCTGAATATAAGAAAATTATGTAAATTATTATATATATTAAATTTTAATAATAGTATATTTATATTAATGTCAAATTTTTATTTAAGACATTTTAATAATAAATTATATTAACTTATCACATCATAATAATGAAGAACAATTATACTTGGATTAAAATATAGCTTTATTAATATACATACATAAAAATGTCATGTAAGACACAATATATATATATAAAAGTTAGTATTGCAACTTCAAAACCTTGCCAAATTATATGTATATTTACATATAAAGCAGTCATAATAAAACATTTATAAAGAATAATAAATTATAAAAAGAGATATCTTCTGGTTGTTAAATAAATCACTATCAATAATAGTCATGTGAGACACAATAACTATAAAGTTTATATATTCATATTATTATAGTATATATACAGAGCTGGCCAGCCAAATTCACATGGTGCAACATACTAATATTTTTATAAAATGTCTCCTGTCACATATTATTTTAAAGCAATGTATATAGTCCATAAATTAAACATGGTGCGACAAACGTCAACATGTCGAATAAGCTG
>JAYRBW010055057.1:0-11010 GCA_036023295.1 Invenusta paracnida | reverse complement strand
TGCTCAGTATTCCAGTGCATCACTGATCATCCTGCATTGTTTAAAGTAATATGTTTCAATATTATGAAAACTTGTTACATTATTACAACAAAACTATTATCTCCTAGAAATCTATTCTAAAACTTTTACTTTTATTAAATTAATAGGCCGGCGTCTTTATATATTTATAATTAAAGTTTGTAATATAATAATATTATAAATAATGCACAATGAAATTCATAAACTTTATGAATATGTAGACTATATATTTATAGTCACTAAAGCATGAATCTATTACAAAATATATGCATTATTATTGTCATAATATAATATGTAATTCACAAATTTTGGATCGGGTAACACAAATTGAGTCTAAGATTTTGCACTAGCTCCCACTAAACTCTTGAATCCAAAAGCACTGATAAAAGTTCATATTTCTGGTTTAATATGCATCTAATTGTCTTGGTCTCTCTTGGTGCTGTCCTGTTGACCATCGGGTTGATCGATGGATGGCGACTTGTTTGATGCTATCACTAACCAGCTTTCTCTATCCTGCTCTGTTCTCTGCCGCTCTTATATGCCAGTGATATGAAACAGTTTACGTGTTTTGTACTAATAATATCAAGATGGCAATGAATATTCCAAATATAGTTCTGTTTCTATTTAAATAAAATGTAATCTTAAATATTTCAGTTTATTATGTTTTCAAAATTAATTAATTATGATTCCGTGTTTATGTAATAATAACTAATATCAGTTGTGTAAAAAGTATTTTATTTATTACACAGACATATTGTCATTGACTATTCACGTGTAAGAATGAAGCTATGATGATGAAATTAACGGATCAGTGTGTAACTAAACAGTAGTATTCATCGACTGGAGTTTTATGGTGTGCAAGGCTTTGTGCTTTCATAATAAATTTTGACTGGGAATAGAAAGGTAGAAGCCCACATCTCTTCTTCTCTCTACTCTACTCTCTTCTCTGTTAGTAAGCATTTTAATCGTACCAATCACTCTCTTGATATTTTTGTTTCGTGGTATTCGTTCTTTTAATGATAATGCACCTGACTATAAGCAAGGAATAATATAAATTCTTTAGTTTGCAGGGAGACACAACGTAAGCTAGATTCACAATTAAATAATCGGCCGATGAAAAGTCTGCACGCTAAAATATCGGCCTATGCATTTACAATACAACGATAATCGGTTAATGAGACTGTATTTAATTGGATAGATGCAAAGCTTAGGTGCCGGGTACAATACAAATAGCAATACAATAGCAGCAATACAGCTGACTTTCAGTGTCATTTCAGGTCATCGACAGTGACCTGAATACTGATTGGCTCAGCCTTCTTTCATCGGCCGATTAAATCGTGTGAGTTGAAATAATTTAAACTCCACCAATTTTTTGGCGGCCGACACAATTTTCAAATTGATTATTCTATTGTGAATACATTTTATCGGCCGATAAATTTAATTGTGAATCCAGCTTTGTGTTGGATAAGAAACAAAAGTCTATTTTTTTTATTGCCTCTTTGATTTCTGGTTTCATCCAGTGTTTGCTTCAACTCTTGATTTTAACTCTTCCAATCAAATATCTCGGCTGATTTCAATATGATTTTGTTCATATGTCTGATTCTCTTATCTAGGTTTGATGACTGTAGATGTAGATTTTCTTAGATCCTCTCCACTTTCCTTGAGTAACCTTCATATTCAGCGCTTCTGAATTTTCCTTTGTGGAATCCGAATTTATTGGCTTTGAGGGAGTTCATTTTAAAATCACCGATCATGAGGTAGCGGTAATTGTTATCTGAACTCATGCATTCTATGATTTTCTAGGCTGTTCTGTTGGTACCATTTTCATGAATTAAGAAGATGTCATGGGCACTTTAGCCTTCGGTGCTTCTGTTGATTCGTGTTGAATTACCATCGTTTGAGGTCATGAAATGTTTCAGTAATCTTTTTGCCCTTATATCCGTCGATTGTGCGCTTTCCCATAACCTGTCATGCCCGTTTGGTCCTCAGATAACTATTGTTCAATTATCTGTTTTAATTTGCATGTGGAAGCTATCTTCATGTATTCTTCAATAATATCTGTTCTTGATGGATGTGAGAGGGTGTGGGTGGGACTGTATATGTTAATGCGTTTGAATTTGTTATTATTTTTCAAACAATCTTAAGTGCCGATATAACTGGCTTCGCCACCTGGAGGACAAATAGTTGACAATTGTTCATTGAGGGTACATTTCTAAATATAAAATTCATCATATTGTTCAATGTAATATATGTACATTCAGGCATATACAACAGTTGGCAACTTGCATATGCCTGAAATTATAATAAATCACGGGTTTCGCATTTTACATTTACTCTTCTTTAAAAGTTGGCTTCAAATTATTTCACTTCCGGTAATACGGCGCGAAAAGCTACGTCATGCCGTAAGTGCACGGTGTATCATAGTATAAATAGTCAGTTTGGCATGCTTGTGCATTAAATCGTGATGAAGTTTCCATATTGACGGTTGGGTTCATCGACGGCACTACCAATTAACCATTGTCTGTGGGTAAGTTATTTTTACTTATTATGTATTAATTTAAATTACAAACTGTTAGTACACTGACCTAACTACTAGTAATAGAATAATAGTATTAAACTTTTGAACTGTGTTTTAAGATTTCTTTATAACAATTCAAATTTTTTATTTTATTTATATTACAGTTGCATGCATTATAGATCAGTTTGCTGTTTAAATAGTTACTATGATTTGTGACCGGCATATTATTAATTATGCTAGAACTGCTTATAAAGTAAACTGATAAATCGTTAATATAATTTAATAATAATTTTGGATAAAAAGTTATCGTTTTTTATAAATTTTGTTACATATTTTGTAATTACAGTCTGATCTGATAATTGATGACTACTGGATTGTACTTTTTCATTTTGTACAATTTTTCTCATTACATTCGCTCTCTTTGACTTTAAATTAGAGAAAAATTGTACAAAATGAAAAAAGTACAATCATCCAGTAGTCATCAATTATCAGATTAATTTTTTATTAATTAATAAGACTGATTGTAAACATATTGTTTTAATGAAGTTAACTAAAGAGTTAGGAATTACTGTCTGATAGATATTGATGACATTTGTGTTTTGTTTTGTACACTTTTTGACATACTACTAATAAGGTACCTGGTACAGTGAATACCTATACAGATTATATAGTATTAAACTTAAATAACAATTTAACTGTATTTTAAAGTTAATTTAAAACATTTATTTTATTAATAGTATGTTATTAATTATTTATATTAATAATATAAAAAAGGTAATTTGATTTTTTTAATTGTACTTTATAATTATAAGACTCTTTATAAACTGCCAATATTTTGTAAATGATGTTAAGGAATTATTGTCTGATATTGATGACATTTTTGCTACTGATTCTACAAAGTTGAAATTTGTTCATTTTCATTTTGTTCAATTGCTCTTAAAATTGTCCTTTTTTATTTCCAGGCTGGAAAAATTCTCTGAATGAGACTTTACTACTATGTCTAAGAAGTATGTTTTGTTAACAGTTTTGTTAAGATTAAAAAGTACTTATATTTAGTAAAGGATCTACTTCAAAAAGATTTAAAAAATTAGAGCTCAAAGAATTGTTAATTTTGAACTAACACAACATGCCTGAGTCTTGCATGTATTTTACACATGGCTGGTGCTACTATTGCTATGCTGGCAACCATATGGCATATAAGTTCCATTAAGAAAAATTGTTCTATAGAAGTTACAGTTTGAAATTAGCATATGCAATGAATGTAATGCAATGAGTAAATCCACACTTAAATCCAATAAAATTCTGATTGAAATGTGTATTATATAAGTTATTTATACATTCTGGATGTAGTCAAACCCTGTAATTTTTTGCCCCTGATTATCTGCTAACCCCGCTTTATTGCCACGTTTTTGGAACAAACATTTTAATATAAATTAAGTATTTGCAACTTTTGTGTTTTAAATTCTCTGTACATGATTCATGATATAGCAATTACCATTCTAAAATTACTATTTTTTTAAATTTAGTTCAAACATTTAATTGATTTATCACTTTATTCATATAGTTTAATATGTAATTAAAAAAATTACCTGTTGTGATATGTTCAGGTTATGTAGTTAAATTTTTTAAATGTTAGTATTTAAAAATCCATTAACATTTTTTAGAAGTAGCTCTTGTTCTAATTTACTAAGATTTTAAATGAAAAATGTGACATTTATTAAAGTTACTGCACAATTATCTTTGAATTTGTTGATACAATTATATTTTGAGTTATAATTTAATGATGAGAAAGATCCAACTCTGAATTTGATATGTGGCTACTATAATAGAGCTTTTTAACCCTGATTAAGTAGTATATATAATATATAAATCAAAGCTAATTATCTATTTTTAACATACATTTGTATTGTTTATTTCAGTGCTTAATTCTTTATACTGGTCTGATAGTCCTATGGTCAGGTCAGTAAGCTCCATAATTATGTAAGCTTTTCCTTTTTTATACTTATACTTTGTAGCCTACAAAAAAAATGTTTGTGCATTATTTGTATAGCATTTTATAATAGTAATGTTAATAATCGAAAGAAGTTCATTATGGTAAAGGTCATTACTATGTGTATACAGTACAGTAAACATTATTTATTTAAATTACTTTTCCATTTAATTTTTGTTTTAAGAGAATTGCTTTAGTTTGATAATATTTTATATATTTGCAACATCATTGATAGTATGACCTTCTCATTTGCTTCTTTTAGTGGTTATTTGCATCACTAAATGTAAGGTGGTGCTAAACTGAATGTATAGTTTACATTACAAGTGATTATATTTTTTTATTAAGTGATGAAATGTTTAATCCATTCTCTGCACTTGTGGAGTGATACCAGGATTTTTACTTTAATTTTTTTCTAGTTGGGTTCTCCAACACTGAAAATAAATTTGAGTTAAATTCTGTTGTCTTTAACTCTGCTCAGGCAGCCAATATAGCCACATGATGTTCTAAACAGGCTCTGAATTTAAGCACCAATATAGTATCATGTGAGTAATAAAGTAACAGTTAAATTAATTTTGATATTTGTTTATTTTTAGGTTCCAGATTGGGTCTTGTTGTTTATGTTAACCTTGCCACAAGTGAGTATTTTGCATTTTCTTAGATGTATACTGTAAATTAATTGTGTGATATACAGATATGATATAGTCCAGATAAAAAAAATTCTTTTTGGTCATAGTTGATAGATCATTGAAGTGGCTACATCATAGATCTATTACAAGTTGTGCCTGGGTTACCTACTGGTACAGCTTTTTCCTGGTACAACCTGGACTGTTACCAATCATAAAACACCCAATAGAATAGTGGATAATAGTGCAATAATTCTTTTTGTAATAGTATTCCAATTAAAATCAGCTGTTAATGGTTAAATATGTTTTTATTTTAAAAATTTGTGAAAAGAGTATTTTATTTTAATAGAAATAAGCAGTGTCTCTCAAGTGAAAAAATCCATAATTTCTTTTTAATTAGTACATAGGTAGGTGAATGATTTATATTTCATGTTAGCATTAGTAAATAGTTCTTATAGATATATAAAAAGAACAAATAATTTAATCTTTAACTGAACAAATTTTTGAGTCATTATATTTAGTTTTATGATGAATATCCCAGCTCTCTGAAGTATCTGAAGACATCTTGTTCTAACTTCTGATGTTTATAGAATTTGTGACTAGTGGTAATATGTTATACAAAATGTTATTAATATATCCTTTATTCATTGCATTTTTCAGAACATGATGCTGATACATGGTGTACTTAATATTGCATGGTGAGTTATTTACATAGCTGTATTTATTTGTTTAATTTTTATTTTTTCTGTAATTTATTATTTAATTTATACCACTTGTTTTAGTAACTTATTTTTATATTATTAAATGATGCTTTTTCCATGTTCAACTCCTGATTAAATTGATGTCTACTTGTTTCTGATTGTTACTTGTAAAACTACACACTTTTCAATATTCAATTAGTTATTCCATTAATAATTTGTTTTGTGCTTTTTAGATTTGTTGGAAGATCTTCCCTGGGTTACAATGAATTTTGTAAGTTATTTTATATTAAATTCAGTGCCAGGGAATGTTGTATTTTCAGAAGTTTAATTAGATAGCTTGTTTATAGTTTATTAAGATAGTTTTTTTAGATAGTTTCTTTTAATTAACAAGTGGTTTGATAAAATCATACAATTATATATTGTTTCAATTTAAAAATAGGAATTAATTAATGTAATTCTGATTACAGTTTTGAACTGTGTGCTCAAAATTATCCTAGAAGTTGTGTGACCTTGTATATCACTTTAAATCATTTCTAAATAAATTGATGTTTTGAGCAATCTTACTCTTACAGTATATTTTGTGCTTTAATAATAACTTGCCATATTTAATAATTATTTCTTACTGATTTGTATTGATTTTAAAATTTATATGCAAAATTAAACACTTGCGATACTAATATAATATATTACAGTTCCTTATATGATGACATTATAGGGCAGATTCTGAAAATTGATTATACTTACTATATGACTGATTAAATATATTAGAAAATCAGTGATTTATAGTTATATTTCTCTTTACACTTTATACTCAACATTCTCCAGATTAACGTCTACATTAACATCTGAACAGAATTGAAATTGACATATTTGTGAGTGTAACTAAAGTTTTACATATTTAATGTTGTAATGGATACTATTCTAAATTTTATGGATTGAGTTTTCAAATTTATTTATTTAACTTAATTAGTGCATGATCAGTAAAAGCAATTGTCTGCAGTATTCAATGTGCAATTAGTGATATTATTTTTTTCATAATTATTTTATGATGTCTGGATAGGGCTATTTATATAGGGGTATATATTTTTCATACAAGTTACAACACTACTTATACCTCATTAAAGGATATTTTTTATTGATCTATAACATTTTAAGGAAATAAATGATGTGATTTTAGCATAGTTCATCTGAGTATTGATGATAATATTGATTAATTTCTGATAATCAACTTTGTAACAAAAACTTAAAACCATATTGTGTTAGGTGTAATTGTTTCTTGATTTCAATTTCAGGTGTGTGATGTTACATTACTGTTAATGTGAGTTTAATAAAATAATTTAAAATATTAGTTTAAAATATTACATTAGCTTCTTTTGTTTAATTAAACATCTAATAATTGGTCGATTTTAAGGGAATAAATGATGTGATTTTAGCATAGTTCATCTGAGTTTTGATGATATTATTGATTAATTTCTGATAATAAACTGTATTTAAAAACTGTTTAACCCATATTGTGTAAATTAAAATTTATTTTATTTCAATTTCAGGTGTGAGATTTTATATTCCTGTTACAGTGAGTTTGATTTCGCTTGTTAATAATATTTTTTAATAATAATAAATAATTGGTAATATATACAAGATAATATATTATTCCTCTTTGAATCTTAGTGGATTTCTATGAAAGTGTTTTTATAATATTATACTTACTATATATTTTGGTTTTTAGAATTTCCGTTTATGTATTATCATAATTTTGTATGTTTTGATATTCTATTGCACACTTCATGTACTTAGAGCTAGATTCAGGGTGGCCACATATCCTCGAAATTCGCTCATATACTCTGATTTTAAAATTATGCTGGAATATACAAATATACTCTAATTTAAAAAATCTGTTATTTTTTAGTCTAGTACCTGATTTGGACACTCACAATTTTTTAAATGTAATTATTATATATGTTTGTATTTTTATATAATTTCAGAAAATATTTTTATTTAATAAAATTTTTTACTTTTTCCGTTTAGTAATAACCAATATTTTTTAGTACTTTTCTAATAACATTCAGTTATATTTTTGCTAAGCAAAGTCCTTATAGCCGCAGGGAATTAAGCGACTCTGGCATGCTGAGCTGTCATTAGGTAGGTGCAAACAGGGTCTTTATGTCTGCAGGGAATTGGGCAAAATCTGGTTAAAATAAAATAATTTCTGATGATGCTGCATTCGAAAAATTAAAATAAATCGAAAAAGGCCTGTTCTTTCCATTACGTTCCATTAATAACATTACTTTTGATCTCTTACTACATGCTGTATAAATCAACTACATTTTAACAATATACACAATTTTTTACGGTTAAATGTTTTTATTTTTGTGAGAAATCGTGTGGATACCGTAACATATATACTCTAATTTTATTTTCGTTTTAGTGTGGCCACTCTGTAGATTGCTATATTATGTTTATATATCGTTTTTGAGAACAGAGTCTCGCGTGATGTTTTTGTCTATGTCGTGCTAAGTTTCTCATAAATTGGTTTTGATATAAGATTTGATTTCACTGACAGTATATTATATATTGCCTAATTATTTTTATATCATACAATTGTATTCTAGATTTGTTGTATTTATTTATGTTTGTTAGTGTTCAATTACATATAATTTTACCGTGATTGTTTAAAAATTATAATGGTAAACATGGAAAGTATGTGATGATTAACTTGCCCTCTCTGAATTTTGATTGCGATTCTTTATCTGATTATTATTAATTAGTTCTGTTATATTTTAAATTAATTCTATGGTCTTTAATTGAAATTTTTTTATATATTTACAGATTTTAAACAGAATACCAAATGAGCGACATTAGACCTAAAAGTATGTAGTGAAACGTTTTATAATGTATTTTTTCTACATTTGTATTGTACTAATAAGTCTATTAGAAAATTATATATTACTTTAAAATAATTTTCAATGTGATGATATTATCGACGGGCGGTATGATTAAGAATGATTATTGTCGTTAAATCTGATTATTGTTGTTAAAATTAAAGATTCAATTGATATTCTGATTTTCTAGTTGATTAGTTCTTTTAATTCTTTGTAGTGCTGTCAATTGAGGACAAATGATCAGATTATTTTCGTGAGTGTTTAATGTAATTTTACATTTACATATTTAATTTTGTATTTGCACAATTTATTGCAGTCGACGAATCCAGAATCTTTTCACATTGTTAAAATGGGCTTATATATTTATTGGGTTTTATTCTACAATGTCATTAATTGATTATAGCTGTACTTCAAATGCATGAACCGATAATTTATCGTGCCGACTTTTCTTCGCCGATTATTTGATTGTGAATCTAGCTTATCAGTTTAAGTAAGATTTATGATGAATAACACATTTGTTGATAAAGATGAAATTATAATTTGCTGATTTAATGAGTCTGATAGTATATTTTTTGTATATTTATTATTAAAAATTGTCCATAATATTATTGCTTGACTTATTATTGTTATTTTTCAGTTCCACTTTTGGTAGATCTACGTAAGTTGTATATTATACTTGTATAAAGTTGTATATAAACTGATAGTGATGATGAGAATTGTCTCGCCTTAACTTCCACTAGCTATTTTTGTAATAGTGTGGTGTTTTTAAAGGCAAACAGTAACTGTGTTGGTTCTACAGAGACAGTTTCTTCATAATCTGTATCTTCGATTGCCTGCATACATTATCTTGTACAGATTTTTGTTTTGTTTTGTGGGTTATGAAAATTAATCTACATGTAATATAAGCATTACTTAAATTTATATTTTTATGTAGCCTTTTGATGAACAAAAATGTGCTTGATACAGCTGAAAGCATAATTTGCTGATTTAATGAGTCTGATATTATTATTATTTAGTTTGTCAATGTTACATAATTTTGGTGTTTCTAATAGTAATAAACTTTCTTTTCAGTTATCTTCCAATGGAATTCTGACGTTGACAGTGATATGTACATGAATGGATTATTTGTTATATATACCATGATTGGTTTTCGAAAATATACAATTATATTAAATGATTCCTTTTTTAATGCTTTGGCTATTAGTTTGGGTAACATATTTGCATATTTTTCTAGCTATTATAAATTATTTAACTGAATTTTTCTAAAGAATATAGCTGTACGTATTAAACTAGACATAGTATTATAGCCCATTCCTTTTACATAAATTTCAGGATCTATAAATTAATTTCTATAAAACTACTTGTTTTCTTGTTTTTTAATCGAAGTGTACAATTTCCATTTACAAACTATTTAGTATGTTGTATCAATAGTGCGTACTGCATGCCTTCGATTTCTCATTAAATTAGTGTTTTAGAAACAATAATGCGTATGACCTACTTTTATATATTAGTAATAAACATAGTTGTTACATTTGATCAGCGCAAGGAGGGAAATATTTAGTTACTCACTTTCTTTTTATACTTCTATTATCATTACCAGACTTATAATTGCAACTTAAATTCAATTGATCGTTTTCGCTATATGCATTTCAATGTTATAACTTATAAGCTAAATATCTATAATGCATACTTCTCCCTGGTACGCGTTATCGGCCAATACAAATTATTGTCACAATTGGTTTATTCGAAACGTTATATCAATTGCTAAATTTAGGCAATTTTATGCAGTACAATCAGAGATACCAAAGAATGCTAGCTACAAAGATACTCATTGCTGTTAACAGGGTTTCCAATTTTCATTTCCCCCCCAACCTATTTACGCCCAAGTACGCATTTCCCTCTACCCCCATTTCCCAATAAGAATACACATTTGTAATTTACTTCATTAAACTGACAATTTTAGATTTACATTTTATTTATTAGCTATAAGGTTATACTAATAAAAAAGGCACGTTAACATTTTTATAAAAGCGTACATAATTTTTTCCACTTCTACCCCTTTTTATTCAACTTTCAAGTTAACCCTTGACAGCCAACTAGGTAATTTACACTACGTAGACAGCCAAGGGTGACTTAAAGTCACCTGTATTTATACCTGAATTTAGCTATTTTTCTATATACTATCAATGAAATATAGTCAGTTAAAATTAGTTAAAAGTAATGAAATATATAATTATAAAATATAAAAATATACCCATATAATAATGTATACGTATATATA
>JAYRBW010055046.1:0-11010 GCA_036023295.1 Invenusta paracnida | reverse complement strand
ATAGTAGAATTTTTAGATTTGGTGGTATAGCTATTTTTATCAATTAGATATTCAATATATGATTCAGAGACATCAGTCATGTCATTAAGGTTTTCACTTATGGCAAAGTTCCAATCAGTAGTTAGAATATCAGCTTTTAGATTTTCTTCATTGGTAACTTTTACATGTTTTATTTTTCTTTGTATTTTGTTATGGCAGGTTTTAGTAGGTATGGCTATAAGCCCAATATGAAATTCTATGTTACATGTGTTGATAGGAGAGAGTTCCTTACATTTGTAGATTTCAGAATTTGTAACATAGATGGCATCAAGCTGAGATTTGTTAGGGTAGTGGGTTGGGAAATTCACAATATTAGTAAGGTTGAAATCTTCTACAATTTCGCTATAAACATTCACTGGAACTTATAATGTTTATAACTTTATTCCCAAATGTATCAAACTTTAATTAATACACAAAAAAATTGATCCCCGTTTTCTATTCTATGCATCTTACAGATTTGTATAAAACGAATGGTTGTTAATTGTTAAATTAATAATAGAGATTAATGTCTATTTTGATGATTAATAAAATTAATATAACCCAAAAATAGTAAAGTGTGTTAGCTCAACCCATAAAAGAAATTAAATATTCTTAAATGTGTTAGCTCTTTAGTTAATAATATTGGACTTGAGCTAACTACTAAAAAAACTAATACACTAAAAGCATTTTGTCTAAGATATTTATAATTGTAAAACTTCATCCAATTTTATGTGTTCTCAATTAATTTTATGTATGCAACAATTTAACTTTTGATATTCCTATTAATTAAAACATAAACGTATTATAATGGCAGGAATATACTTAATAATAAAAAACGTAGTTCGCTAAAGTCCAATATTATTAACTAAAGACCTAATACATTTAACGGATATTTAAATAAGAAACAGTAGTTGCTATGCAAAATCTAGCCCCCTAGCAACGGTTGGTAGGTAAAAATATCTTCTTCTTTTTCATCTCCGGAACATTTCCAATATAATGTTCAAACTATCATATAAAAATCGCTTACAGTTTAGGGGGTGTTATTGGGTTTGAAGATTAAGAAGAAGAATTTATACGAAAAAAGTCGTTTTTTGCACCTAAATATCTTGTGTTCTATAATAGTTATACAGACGAAAATTGGCAAGCTTATTAATCATTTCAAAATATAAATTAGTTTTTAAATGGTAGCTGTTTAAAAAATGGCCGTTCTTGTGGTATTGTAATATACCTTACTGTACACGTAGATTGCTCGCATGAGCTAACAACCGAATGCCGTAAGTTTAGATAATTTTTGTTAAAAATATAGTTTTACATTGGAATATAGAGTCTCATAGTAGGGGTAAAACATGCTTTAATACATATTATTGGCTTACATAATTTAAAAAAATCAATGATTTTGAGTATTTTATTTATTTATACATTAAATATTTTTATCAATATCATATAAATTTATGCGTTCTCAGAATTTTATCAATGCAGTAAATCGATATATAAAATAATTTAAATATAAAAAGAAGTAGCTGATTTTTAAGAATAGAGGTATAATCAAATATTTAAACATGTCAATAATAATAATAATGGCATACTTGCGGATGTTTCTTGCCAACAGTGATGAGTAGATCAACAATAATACTGGAAACATACTCCTTCGTTGTATCAATTCGTGCCAACAACTGCTGAATAACTAGGAGCCAGTTCTCTAAACTTATCTTGTTGAGTCCCTCACGGATGGTTTCTCTAATCTCCTGAAGGTGTCCAAACTCGAACAACAGATTGATGAGTCGAAGACTGTCCTGGAGATTGGCGCTAGTCGAGAGAGAGATAGAGTTAACAAAACCGCGCACGGCTGGGCTGCTATGCGCTTCCATGACCTCCTGGAGGAGTCTACGGCTTGCTTGGAGTTGTTCCTGCTGTTGTCCAAGAGAGCAGGACTCGCTGAGGAGGGGAAGAAGAGGAGCGATGGGTTGTGGAGCATCCTGAAGTGGTGCAGGCATAACTCCAGCCGCTTGACCGAAGGTGGATCCTCCCTTGCTGTGGGGGGAGATCAATGCTTGCGTGGCACGGAGGTGTTGTTGGTGTGAAAGGCGCAAGAGGGCCTGGTGCTGAGTGTAGGCTGTGGGCGAGGTGGCCAGATGGGGACCTTGGGTGTGCACTGCCAGCTGTGACGCTACTCCGCCTATGGGCTGTGGTTGGGTTGGTTGTGAGAGAGGAGGCTGGGGGCCGGAGGAGGCGTAGATGGACGACGGCTGGGGTACGCCGCTAGGGTATTGTTGACTCTGCATATCCTGGGGCGTGTTCAAAGGATGTGGGAGAAATTTATAAACGAATTTAAGCGATAACCACATATAATAGAAGAGAAATAATACGCAAGAAATAAGATCATTTTGATCAGAATATCAGAATTACATAAATATTTAGAGTCGAATATGTGTTTGGAGATAGAACTATTCATGTGTTTGGCTCAGCGACAGTTACATACGTGTTGCAGAACACATTCCCCGGTGACAAACTAACCGATATTCTAATTTTCGCAAGTCTAAAATCTGAAAAGTGCCATTGCCAAACATATTTGACTGTAAACATTTATGTAATTATGATATGGACTTTTCTGTTTTATCCAAAACTCCTCATTCTCATTTACCTTTTCAAGTAGTCATTAATTATATTTATAATCCTCTTTCATGTGTCCATAAAAACTCCGTTGAAAGCTTACAACCGTTCTGGCATTTTTTTAATTAATCCCCACCCCTCCCCGTTGATATCTGTGCACTTTACTTTTCTCCTTCGCTTGCCTCTATATCGATCTGTCTTGGGTCTTTATCTAATCTCTATCCATGTTCATTTTATTCATTTACATATCTTATTACATAGTATTATTATTTTACTATTGATTTGACTTGTGATTATATTATATGTTATCTTGCTCGATTTTACTTAATTCGTTTGGTTAAGGAGTTACTACTAAATAAACAATAGAAAATACAAGATAAAAATTAGAAAAGAAAGTATTTTCTTAATTGTTATATATAGAGAAAAAACTACTTGGAAAATAGCACAATTAAGCTAATAATAATTATATAAGTAATGCAGCACATGATAATATAAATTAACAATTGAAAGGCCTAAACAGAGGTCAACAAACCAACCTCATCATAATATAACTAGGAGTCGAATCCAGACTGCTCGGATTAACAGCCGAACGCTATAGCTGAGCTCGTGTCACCACTGCAAGAATTGATGACGACAGACAAAGAACTCTAGGAAAACGAAATAGGCGTCCAACAATGTCCAGTGGGAAATCTTCAAAAAAGGACGGAGATTCAATTTTATTCAGGTTGGAAATAGAAATCAATCAAATTCAAAGAGAGCATTACTCTTCACTGAGAAGCAGATAGAGTAGACCTACAACCCTAAATTGAGGAGGATATCGTGAAAATGTCCAATTCTAGAAAATAAGCTAGAAATGATGTTCACGAAAGCAGATGAAAGAAAGAAAGATGGATTAAGGTAAACAAGATGTTATCAGGGCGGTTGAAAAATAGCTGAACAGTGGAAGACCTAAAATGAAGGTCTTTAAGCAAATAAAATAAATACCAATGTTTATTTATGTTAAAAAAACTAATAAAATATAAGGCTCCATGTATATCTGGGTTGTATTAATATATAAAAAATTTAAAAATCACTTCATCAGATGCTAGCTGTAATTTTGTTCAGTTGACGTTTTGCTTTACAGCTTTATCAAAACGTCAACTGAGTAACATTACAGTTAGTATCTGATGAAGTGATTTTTTATTTTTTTATATTTAAAAAAATTGTTAACTATTTCAGTTTATTTAAGTACAGACTTTAAATACACCAAATAGATAGAGCATGCGCCTGTCAAAGTGTAATTGTGATTTTGGTAAACAGAGGCTTCAGAAGGGAGTTAGAAGGGAGATATAGGTATTTTCCATGTAAAAATAGTATTGTTGAACCTTTATATTTCAGTATATATCAGATACTAAAACCAAAATTTGGCTCAAGTAGAATTGAATTTACCATTTAATTACAAAGTTAATGAAAAATTATTCAGAATTCTAAATTATTTAGTTATCAAATAGTTCAGCAAAAATCTTTCTGTTTCATTTATTTATTTATTTTCATTTATCTCAATTAAATCTACTGTATTAAAAAGTAAATTTTATTATCTTTTGAAATATAGTTATATTCATACAATATTTTTGCAGATTTTTAAAACAAAGAAAATGTATTTTTTTTACTAAAATTTTAAGTGGGAAAGGTAACAACGGAAGATTCGATTCCCTTTTGCTTTCAATGGCTTTCATCATCCAATGCATTATGATTGGATGATGGTTAGATAGCGTTAATGTGTAGCATATAGTATTTTGTCCAAATGTTTTCTTTTAGAGTAATATGTGTTATTGTCTTGAACAGACACAACATCCGAATTCACAATTTATGAACTCACCTCTAAGCGTTCTGTGATAGCCATAAGACGACGGTTGAGGTAGTTTATGGCAGCATAGTTGGCCATTGCCCAGCTCTGCCAGGCCGCTCTGAGCATGGGCCACTCTTCACTAGCAGTCCTATAGCACCGGATTACGTGGGATTGGTGTTTCTCAAAATCACAGTCGGCCCCAGCGTGCATCGCCGAGTGTTGGATGTTAAGTTCCGAATACCATGAGCCCGCTTTCAGACAACATCTGATGTAAAGAAGGTAGACCTTGGTTAAGAGACAATTGTTTCACATGGGAGCAATACAATACAAAATGTAATAAAAGCGAGAAAATATTGTTGACATGTAATATATTAAAATACATCACAGCCAAATTTTTGTAAATTCATCAAACAAAAATTTTAAATATTTTTTAAAAAGACTAATTTAAAGCATAATATTGGGTAAAATTATCTACAGGGATCAAGGAATATAAATGAAAAATTATGAATATACATGTAGAACTGAATATATGGTCGGGGCTCTAAAATAGGATTCAAGATGAAAAATATAGCACACAACAGTAAAGTAGATATAAAATGGCGCATAATAATGGGGGACAAAATATGGCTTTTCCAATGACTAATAACAAAGTTGGACTCAAATGGATCACATTTAACACTAACCGAAAGGAGAGTTAAATATATTATGGTTAAAATATAAAATATTAATAAAACTGAAAAATAAAAATGTGGTGCTCGAAATAGCAGTGAGACTTTAATGTGTAACATTGTAAAAGGACTTTTTGGCCCCAAAAAGCGATAATATATATGAATCATATAAATAGAAATATGATGCTAAAATGAGATTTCATTTGAGACTCGAACATTTAAGTTTTTCATAAAAACATAGCAATTAAAAACACGATTTTTAAAAGCATTGTTTGATCTTTTGTAGCAAACAGGATACAATAAAAAGTGGATCATAAAATAAAATTAGGTAAAAGTACAATTTTTGAATATATCTGAAGAGAAAAAAACAATACAAACATAATTCGATAGGGTTCTTATGGCTTAATGAAATAAAATGTATAATGGTCGTTTCAAAGCACAATTTCGATTTTCAAGGTATTTATCGAGTACAATCGACGATTATTTTAAATTGTCTTGAGTACAATTTAGGATTATGCACGAGCTATACAGCTATTTTAAAAGACATACAAATATAAAAGAAAATTTAAAGTTTCTTACTAAAGGTTTGTTAAAACGACCGAGAAGCCTGTGTTAGGTTAAGTGACTCACTTGGCCAATAAGTACTTGTAGTCATCGAGTCTGCCTTCTCTTTCCAACAACTCCTCCTGAGCACGAATGGGTTTAAGCGTGGTCTCGATGAGCTGAGACAGACGACGCAAAGCATCGGTACGTTGTCCACTCGCCCAGAGGTGCTTCGTGTAGGAGAATATGATCTCTGGTTGACTGTCATCAGCACTCTTCTCAGGGTCACAGCCAAGAAGCAACTCAATCACATGACGTGAAAGGTTCTGGTTGGTGTAGAAATTCAAGGAAAAGAGGAGATTTTGGAAGATTATTAGATATAACTTATAAAACTATGTATCGTGAGTTTTTGCATTTGTTTTTTACAAATGTGGCTGAAAGAGTTCACTATTTAAACAGATTAAACGAAAAAGAAAGTAACCAAAAGCTCATAAATATGAATACTAATTTCAGAATTTGTTAATAACTTTTTATAAAGACATACAATTTTACATAATGAAACGCAGACTAAGTAAAAAATATGATATGTACTCGTAGTTATCTAGTAATAAATAAATGCACAATATACTTAATCATTAATTATTTTAATGTAATAATAAAGAATAAGTTTTTCTGAGGAATCAAATCATGGGTTCTAAAATTATATAATAGTATATTATAATATTGTAATACTATTGATATGATGATCAATTCCGTTAGTTGTATATTATTATTAGAATAATAAAACAAACTGTATTACTAACTGTAATACGAAAAAAGGTTATCAAGATGGACTGACCATGCGACCACTACGTCGACAAAGTCCAGCAAAGCGGAGCCAGGTCTTGATGTCCTCCTGTGGGCGGATGACAAGTGAGCGTATCTGCAGGATCTGACACCAGTCCTCGACAATACTCTGACAGCCAAGAAGGCGGTCTTGCCAAGACTGTTTAAGCACGGGTCGGCGGTCGCTCACAAGCTTGTAGTGAACAACTTCCTCAAGTTCTGAGAGCATTTGGGCGCACACCAGGTCCTAGTGGGTCATAACAACAAGTTATATAATATTTTCAGATATTGTCCTTAATAAAAGTCACTTTTATAAAAATGTTATAATAACTTTATACAACAAATTTATAATACAAGGGCATATTTATTTACATTTGAAACGGTTTGATGATAGCTTGTTGAGTAAGCGAAGAACGCTGTGTGATCTAGAATATGAACAGAATTTCGGAGTTGCCGTCAAACTGTTTCAAACTATTTTATACTGGTTTTAGTTTAAGCCTTGAAAATTACACTGCAGACTTGTAGTATATTTGCTATTCATAAATATATTTTTGCTTTTAAACATAATTAATTAATTGGATCTCTTTATGTACATTTTTATTATATATATATATATTAGATAAACATCGTATAGATATCTACATTATGCACTTGCATGTTAAATATTGTTACATGTTTAACGCACTTATGTATCGTGTTAATTACTAATATGTTCATGTAAGAAATTGGAAACCTTCTAACGGAAGATTTGTTATAAGAATATGATCCCTATGTTCCCTATTTTTAGAAGCCAAATTTGAGCAATAATAAGAAATTTTAATAATTGTTTAATTAACGGAATAATTCTCTTTGTATTATTTAAACTGTTATTAAAAAAATTGTGTAGTGATATATTTCATGTTATTGTATTATTATTCAGCATAGGTATTAACATTGTTGTAAAAGATAATCACTAAATATTTAAAATAGTAATATTCTTATAAAAGAATAATACCCAAACTATTTGTTAAACAAGTTCATTAGATTAAAAATATTTTATATATATCTAAACGAATGTTACTGTTAAAAAATATGTGTTTTATTGACAAAAAACATTAGTTATACATTTATTATTGTGATAAATAAAGATTATTTAAAAAATACATATATACTTTAAAATCTGTAATGAATAATTGCAAGTTATTAGCTATAATATGTCAATTCAAAAGTCAGTCATTTTTTGCAAAAAATAGATTTCAATAATCAACACTATTTTGTTAATAAATAGTTGCTTCTTAGTAACTATAGCTTTTTGTAAATTTAACTTAGTATATAAGAAAATAGATGTCATAAATTACAGCATAATTAAAAGCAGTTAAGTTATCAAAAATAGATTATACCGTGATTTAAATTATTAAATTTTCTAATTAACAGTTGGCAATTTATATGTATAAAATTGTATACAGCACTGTAAAAATGTTTACAATAAATCTAATCTATAAATATAGGAACATGTACAAATAAATCCATAGGTAAGTAAAACAGAAAATAGGTAATAATGTTCGCATAAAAATAAAAATAGTATTTTACATTAGTTAAAGATAAAAATGTTATTTTAAAAATTAACACGCACGCAAACAAAACAAAACCTGTTTCATGATTTTTTGCAGTAATCCAAACTGAATTTATTAAACCAATTTAGTAATTTCTAATGTGTATACCCGTTAAAAATGTTTCCATTGTAAAAGATGTAAAACATGTTTGACTGACGATTTAGACTCAGAATTTCGTGTATTATGTGCCAGTAGATAGAATTAGGTTGGATATATTTTGTTATTGCAAAGTGATCCTAGTTCACGACCTAGGGATAGGATCCCGATATATGTTCTTCAATGTTCCAGCTGTCCTGTATGTTTTTGTACTATACAGTGGGTAATTTCCCCTTGAAACTCACTCAGTTTCATATCTCTAAAAAAAAAATATTTTTCATTATTTTGACAGACCGAAGCCAGATCAAGCAACAAGAAACTCAAGACTCCATTGATAAAGATTATGAAGCAATGGATATCCAGAGGCCTTCTAGCGACGGATTCTATGGGAGTACAAAAAGACACATGGAACTAAACAAACAACAATCACAAATGAAAACATTTACATAAAATGTCTATATATATGTCTAAATCCAGAAGCGACGCAAACCAATAATTAATCTGAAGAAAGAAACTATAAGACAAATTTGTTATATTTATCGTTTTACCTTTGTCTAATTGGTTGTTTGTATCCTGTTATAACCCGCTCTATTGCACTATAGTTATATATCACTTTTACTAGCAGTTAGTATCGTAGCCCTCTTTATAAAGCTTACAAATAAAACGTTGTGCTCTACATCATTATGAATATCAGAAGATGACGTTTTTATTTTAATTGCTATCACAAAATACTTTATTAATAATGCCATTAAAATAAAGTATAAAAGGTATATTAATGTAGTATATATAATACGATTATATATTATATGTAGTATTATTAGTATTATATATATATATATTGAATGAATGAATGTATTTATTCCACTGCTTGCACAGGTGTGCAGTGCAGTGATGGAAAGGCAATTAGAATATTAATATAATATATAATAAATTTGTGCAAAAGTTTAATATGTAAATATTCGAAAGTGTTCAGTATTCAAAAGCTCTTTTAAAAAAAGTATTCTACTCTTGCCTATTCAGACTTCTTGGTCCCCAATATGAGAATGCTTGCTCCCCAAATTTAGTTTGGCTGTCAATGTCGTAACGTTTCCTCTTGTGGCACTCCGCGTCTCCGCCCCCTTCTGGTTCTGGCCATTTTTTGTAGTGGACGGAAGGCATTCTCGCAGTGTTTTGGAGTAGCCGGTAGACCATACCCTGTTCGCCATTTTGTTCCTGGCAGTGTCCACATGGTTTCAATCGTGGGCCACTTCAGGACTTCACGCGCAGGGAATGTTCTTTTATGACTTGATGCAATTCTTGAAATAGCGTTATAACCCCATTTTAGCAGGTTTTGCGCCTCTGCAGAAGCATTGGCAAATAACGTTTGACAGTATGTGAGATGTGGTATTGCTAGTGTTTTAGAAAGCAACTCTTTGTCTTGTCTCAAAAGATGTTTGACAGCTCTGCGTATTGACTTTATAGCAATAAATATTTTATTTAAAGCCTTCTTACAGTGATTGATTAATCCATGTTAGTGAAGGATCTAAAGTGACTCCAAGGATCTCCATAGTTTCCGAGTACGATAAAGTAGCTCCTTCCATCTTGATTTCGACTTGTGACCCTGCTCGTCTTTTTTTATGACTGCCACAGCGTAACAACAGCGTGTTTGATGGTTGCACAGCCAATTTGTTCAACATCGCATAATTTTCGAAACGCTGCAGAGTAAAATTCATACGCTCAGCTGCCAGCTCATTTGTTTTACCCCACGATATGATAGTGGTGTCATCAGCAAAATAGACAAGGTCTGTTCCATCCTTTGATCCGATTATTTCCGTGTGGCAGTCTAGGACATAATAATATTATTTCCTCTATATCTGGGACCTCTTCTTTTCATACTGTATTATAGCTGCTTTGGGGTACTCCGCACTCGACTACTTGTTCTTCGCTATGTTCACCATTGATAACTGGTTTGTCGTCTGTGTTCGAAGTAGAATGTTAGAAAGTTTAGGGCAGTTCCTTCAATGCCTACAGTACTTGATTCTGTAACTTATTGAGCAATCTTTTCGATCAATTGTATCGATATTGTACCACAATATTAATAGTACTTACATCATAGGCTCTGTTGTAACTCTCTCCGGCCATAGCCGTGAGATCAGCATCGAGGATGTCCCTGGCTCTATCAATAAAGTCCTGCGCCACTCCAAAGTTATCCCGATGAACGGCGAGAACTCCACGAAGGAAGCAGCCATCGTAGGTGTCCTTTCCGATGACGTCCACATAACGAGTCATACCCTCCCAGTCCCCCAGAGCCCAGGCGGCGTTCGCAGAGATGGGGGCCATTTTCTGGCGGACAACATCTTCCAGATTCTCCCACCGGTCTGTGGCCAGGGCGTTCAACTGTTGCCTAAGAAGATAAGAAAATACAGTAATTAAGCATGAAAGAAGTTGGTCACTACTTTAATTTAAGTATATTGTTAGTTAATTTTATCTGACATTAAATAATAATATTAGTTGAATTAACACATTATTTTTCGAATTACAACTTTTGAATAAGCAATAATTTGTTGTATATATGCATATATAGAAATTATAATAGTCAGTGGGCTAATAAATGAAACATAACCAAGTTTAAAAAAATCAATAATGTTTCATTTGAGAAATTACACATATCACTCAAAAATGCTCCTGCTAACTTATTTTAATTAAATTATAACAAGTCAAGGTAAATCTGAAACAAATTTTTAATATATTATGATGTACTCGTTAGAATTGAATGAAACCATCAGGCCAAAGCGGCTCACCAGACAGAAATACAATAAAAACCAGAAAAAACAAGAAATCAAGATAAAAA
>JAYRBW010055035.1:0-11011 GCA_036023295.1 Invenusta paracnida | reverse complement strand
CTAAAAAATGAAATATACTAGTATGCCCGCTTCTTTATACCAACCAACCTCAACAGTATCCTTTCTTTTTCGGCAACTATTTCAAGAAAAAATATAGCATTGACTGAAACCAATAATGATTCTAACTCTTTTTATCGTATTATTTTCCGGTAGGTAATACATTTAATAAATGTACTTTCAATTTTGGCACCTAAATCTGAAAAATAATTCTTAACTTGTGTGTGTATATAATTATGTTATATACTATTAATTAGTATTTTTTATGTGTGTTAAACTATAGAGGAGTAAATAAAATGAGATTTCTGTAATTGTTTTACTCTATATGTGACAAACTACGTCAACGTAAAGTGAACAATAATATTATTAACTTGATATCTTCGTATATATACATTATATTACACTGTTATAAATATATTCTCCATTTTATATATATATGCTAAACCATCATAGAGTAAATAAAGGTACACTTCTTTAATGTTTACTCTATTTGGCAAACTATTTATATGTCAATGATTTCCGCTTTATCTCATAAAGTAATTAAACACAGATTTTTGACTCTTATTGGATTTATGTATATGCATCGCGTTGTACATTTTTGTCGATAGAAAACCAGTATTTTAATTAAGTTTGCCTAAATGGGTAAGAAATAAGTAGGTATAGTATTATTTTTATAATTATTAGATTAATTATCAAGACTTATATCATTTTTGCATGTCACACGAATCTATAAAATATAGTTAGCTACATTTGTATCTAAATATTTTAGTACACAATTACTATTTAAGAGATATTGTATTTAAAGTATTGTTTCACAAAATGTTTAGGATAAGAAAATAGTTATAGTACAAACTGTTGTCAATAATCAAGAAGAGTTGCAAAATCTATCTATCAATAGTCTATGGTTTTATGTACTGATATCTATTATGTAATACAATCAATATCTCTTTGATTAATATCAATTGATTTTGAGTGAATAATCTATTGTGCAGTTGGGTGATTATACACTCAGAATGATTATACACCCATGATTATGTAGAGATCTCCAATATAAAGTGATATATATAAATATGTTTCAATATATTTCAAAATGTTATATTTTTACTTAGGGTATTTTATATGAGATCTAAATTTAAATTGTTTCAAATATTGTAATTAATAATCTGATTTTATATTTATGTTTAAATTAAAAATTGTTCAAGGAAAACTCAGACATTTTTATAGTTTCCAAAATTTCTATTGGATATCATTGGAATTCTTGCTCACTGTATTTTAAATGTTATTATTGATTAAATTTTAGCCTTACTTTATTTTAAGCATAATAACATGACACAAATTATTTAAATTGACACATATTTTAATGAAATAAAAAATACTATTTTTACGTAGTTTTCTTTTGAAGTAATCTGCAAAATCTGTTATTATTTATATGCCTCATAAATGTGGCATATAAGGTACCTACAAGAAAACAATTACAATTCTCAATTAGTTTACAACTATTTGACTGTGAGTCTGAAAAATATGCTTTAATTGTGAATATCTTGGATTATTGAAATCTAATTAAGTATGTCAATTTAATACAGTTATATAAGCAATTGACTTACAACATACTTCAATTTAATTTCACTACAACTATATAATATCAGCATATTATATGATAAAGTTATTGGGGATAAATAAATCTTAGAGGTCAGATGAGAAAGTTAGTACTAGGCATAAATACACTAATAATTTATAGAAAAATTCAGATCTAAACATACATACATATATGCAGATCTAGGTAAACATTAATTAATATATATGTTTACAAAACTAACAACATATTAAGCGTGCTACTTAAATGTATAGGATGTTTAAAACTGCACGTAACACAGTATAAATTATACAGTAACACACAGAACTTACAAATTGATATATCTCGGATGTGCTTTATCAGAATATAGTTTAGTTCCGTTTAATATTATGAAATTGTGTTAACAATTTAGGTTACAATTTATTTCGAAGATTAAATTAATTAAATGTCTACTACTTATAGTGAATCTTGACCCCAAATATACATAAGTAAACAATAACATTACTTCGAATTATAATATTACGATTCAATTTATTGTTTATATTATTAATCCATGAAAATTATTTTATTTAAGTACTACATCATTTAAATGAAGAAGAATTATATATTTAAAACGATATCTGATTAAAATAATTTGAAATAAGGTGATTTACGATAATAATTAATCTGATGAATATTTTATAATAATTTAAATCTATAATTCAATATAACTTAAGGATTTATACTAGCATGTGTAAATCAATCAAATTTAATGACTTATATGACTTATATATACATTGAGATATATAATTTTATATTGTAAATAGGCTAAAAATTATAAAATTATTTGAATTTTATACGTAAAATTCTTAACATTTCGACAGATATTTTAAAATTGCAAATTAATTAGTAACGATTGCAATTATGTCGCAAACTTTCACAAAAAAATAACCATACATTAATGTCACAGTAAGATTGTGAATTACCAGGATTCCATCAAATCTATGTATAATGAGTTATACATATAATGATAATAAGTTTATTTAGGACAATAATAAAACATTATAAATTACATATAAATGATAATAAACAGAATGTTTGTCCAAAGGGCAAAAGGCAGGTAATCTTATCGAGTTGATCCCCAATTCAATTTGCAGATTATAATAAGTATAAATATATAGCAGAAAATCGTATATTGATATAAAAAAGCAATAGAAGTACATATTAGCTGCGGAGTGATAAGGAGTTTAAATAGCATAATAATCAATAAACAAAATTGTTATATACATATAATTTTGAATACGTCTTTTATATTTCTACACCATACTCAGTTTACTATACTTATATCATGTCCCAATGAATTAAAGTATTCTGATAATAACAGTTTTATTTGACAAATTTAATTTCATGATCGTTTAGTTATGTAATTATTATTTATATAAATAATATATTATGTAGTCTATATCATATTTACAGTATTTTACATCATTTTATCTGTCATAAGACTCAGGTAAATATAATATAGACATATAGTAATATTTTTATATTCTATCGATTCATACCGCATTTAATTGGGACATGCCTTCTTTTCACGTTTATACAGAAGCATTGATTTTCCTAACATTGAATATTGATACTCACCATACAAGCATCACATCACCTAAAAGTACATAACAAAGCCCTGTGATTGGTTGAAAGTAAATATAACGCATGTCGGCAGATTATTTCGTCGCTTGTAGGACAGAGAGTTTTGATTGGCTAATACAATACAAATTTAATCCGCGCAGCTCGGTAAGTCTTCGTTTCAGAGTATAAAGTTTGCCTTTGAGATAAACTCAATCAGTCTGTTTTATTCTTGCTTGTTGAGCAACTTGTATGTTTTCATCTTCTCGTTAAAATGCTCGATATTGACGATTACTTTCGCCCCATTGTGAGCAACACCAGAAGGAGTCCCTCCTCTCATTTTCCTCCTAGCAAGCAAACGTTGACAACATCTTCCCTAGTTCTCCGACAAAGGCAGCTTGACAGTCTCCAGCAGTCAACAAATCCCTCCAAGATGTCAACAGCCGAGCATTTCCAGTTTCCAGCGTCATGGCAACAACAGCTGAGTCGCAAACTCTCTGAGTCAAGCAACACTCGAGCCTCCGTTATGAAGTCAGACTTCAGCTGTTATCCTCAGCTTTCCAAACTCAATGGCAAGGAGAACTCGCTGCTCAAGACACCCGTCTGTAGTCAGACATCGAGATACGGCCTCAGTGACCAGCTGACTCTTTCCGTGCCCTCCCTGCGGGTCAACTACAGCAGCTGGGGCAATCGGCTCCCATACTCATCGATCCCGTCACCCGCGTCGCCCACTTTCAGTGACTCTCACACACCCCAGAGCAGTCCAGAGAAGTGCTCAGGACAACTGGACAGCAACAAACCGCGATACAAAACGGAATTGTGCAAGAGATTCGAGGTGTGTATTAATAGTCTTCTGTTTTAGTTTCAAATTGTAATTTTAGTATAAATCAATAATTGTAAATTACTTAATGCCGGTGTATTAAAAATATACTATTACAACTTTTAAATAACATTGTGTTAAATAATATATTTTACTGAAATTATATAAGTACTAGTATTAGAAACTACTAAAATGTTCTTTGATTCTGAAAAGTATCGATTTTATAAATAACGTGTTAGCATGTAGTTGATAGTTGATAGTAACCCTTTATATTTTTCAGAGTTCATGACTTCACTTAATTATTGCGTCATCTAATTTTACATTTATTTTTAAGATGTACAGTGAACTAGGTTCTATCTCGCTAATCCTGTCTTATTATCAACTGAAATTTCTATTGTATACTCGTTAGCTAGACCCGAAGGTTGCATTCATTTGATGTAATAGCGAAATGTAGTTTTCTATAGTTTATTTGGTTCATTGTTTGACCTCAATAGAACACAATAATTGTAGAGATCACACTATGTGATAATAAGGTCCACTTATGCATAAATTATAGGTAATGCACACTGTAATTATCATACGATTTCTGATCCGTTTTTCCCAGGCTTATCTGTATTTATTTAAATTAGTGCGTCCATGTAGAGTTAAGCATAAATTAATTAGTATAAGTCACTTTTTCATGCAAGACACTTTTATTATTATATGTATTACCGATAATTATACAATATAAACTGTATTTTGAATTTACGATCGGAACTATGAAACTTGTTTATTGCAATTGACGTAAATTTTCTCGAATGTGTAGCGCTTCTCCTTCTTTCTCTATTAGGCCTGCCAGAAATGCGAGTACGGCTCAAAGTGTCAATATGCCCATGGCACCGATGAACTTCGTCTGCCCTCCCGTCACCCAAAATATAAAAGTCAGTTCTGTGAGCAATACCACGAAAACGGAACCTGCCTCTATGGTCGCCGATGTGATTTCATCCACAGCGAGACAATGGAACGTCTGACCGAAATCCGCTACCATATCCACCTGTACCACAGGTTCCGTGAGGCCTTCCCCGACAAGGCCAAGGACGTGACCATCCGTATGTTGCTCGACTACGCCAAACACCTCAGTCCCGAGTCTCCGGCAGTCTCGCCCCTGTTGCAGCAGCAGTTTCTTCATCGTCAACAACGCTTGGTAGAAACCCAGCCCGGTGGAACCTCAACCACGACCACATCCACCGCCTCAAGTTCCACTGCCAACCCGCTGAACGACATTGCAGCCGAGTTGCTCCTTCGACAACAGCACCAGCTTCGCAGCGCCCTGAGTTCGACCCCTCTTTCCCTTAATTGGAACCTCCTTGACTCCATTATAATGCCCTAGACTGTAACCTATTCTATCTCCCCTCGTATCTATTTACTTTTCTTTTAAGTAAGCTAGGTCCCACGATTGTTAATTTATTGATTGCATTAGTGTCTCCAATTTGTTTAACTGCATATATATTTTCGTTTATACATTATTGTATTACTATCTATTCTTCACTTCTAATAATGTCAATCTTTACTAAAGTCTCTTTCCAAAATATGTAAAGCCACTTACATGGAATCTCAGCAGCAGCACCAATGTGCATTTATCTATTCTCGACATTTATTCTTCATTTCTAAAGTTTCAAACAATCATCAATCTTGTGAACTCTGTAGCATAGCCCCACCCCTCATTATATATACACCCTAAATTAAACCCATGCTTTGATTTCATTATATATTCTAATTATTATCTATTATTTCTGTTTGTTAAATATCTCGCTATAATATATCTTTATAATTATATACATTATAATATATACTATCATACTTACTGTACTAATACATCGTTTCCTGCCAATTATTGATATATGTTACTCTATTAATTGGTATTATTTATATGTCTTACGTACTTGATTTGATATCCCTTGGTCATTTTATGTGATTACTGTTTTGCGATATGCCTTATTTAAAGGATAATTAATCCTACATATTATTATCTTATTATTTATGTATATAGAACTAATCAGAGTATCTATTTGTATATTATCTTCGGATGTCCAGTTCATTTGTGAGGATTTCACAACCACATACCAACACATACATACACAATCAAACATTTCTACTCTGTTTTTTTCTATATAATACTATCTCCATCATTTCTGCTTATGTGTATGATGCATTTAATTTATTTTTATAAACTGGACATTCATGGTGCTCTTGGTGCTATTCCACTAAAGTATTTTCCATTTATCTATCCACTGTGTTCTTTATCGAAATAGCACCTATTGAGATATTTTTTATAAAGCACTTATTTTTATACATAGATACATTATACGCATCTGAATAATCTACACCCCTTTTGTTAAAGATGTTTTGATATAGTACTGTATTTATATAATTATATATCATTAATACAACATTGTTCGTTAATTTATCTTTGATTTTTCTCTTGAATTGTTTATAAAAAATTGTTAAATCTCACGTATATTTAGATTTTATGTACATAATACGATATTATTTTATATAACCAAGCAGTAATACCTATATAGTAAAATATTGGTCATTAATTGAAATAATTTAAACAGTCATTGATTTTTTTACTTTAATATTTTTTAATGAAATCAATATTAGTAGTAGTTATCAGCTGTTTGTGCCATTAAAACGATACTTTTAAGTTTGCTTGAATAACTAGTTACAAAAATTAACGCACAGTCTAATTAGGTGAATATTGTATGACCCCTATACCTACGTGGATCATGAATATAGATAGTATAAATTATTCTTGTTCCATTTGTAAATAAATTACTGTATAATAAATGGTTCTAGTCTTACAAATGCCTAGTACGGGTTTTGTTGATTTTGGTCATTTTTTTTGCTCGTCATAACAAGCTTGTCGCGGTATATATTTCATGCGTCTTAATAAATATTATATAGGTACAGTTATAAACATGTTATTTGTGTATTATATATATATTACATGTGTCATTATATAACTCTTTCTACGTACGCCTACATACAAATGTACATTAGAATAATAATAACAGTGCGGAGAATTATGCATAAATATTGTCAATTTGTGGCGGAATAGTTATTATATCTGTGTTGAGTGTATTCTGTATTTTGAAATGCATATTATGCAACATGTGCATTTGGTTCTTAATAATTTGCCGAATAATGCTAAAATGAAATAGATATCATTACAAGACGTAAATGTCTAGTAAACGATAACTAAATAAATTGAAAATTATCTTCAAATTTGCGTTTATGGATGCACATTATACGCTGCAATACGACAATTTCAATTAATCAATTGCGTATTTATTAGACTTTGTGTACATATAATAGGAAAATTATTACCTTTATAAACACTATAATATTTATTTTTAATGACATCATTAAAAAATAGTAAATTCACTTACTATGTATTACGAGCAATTCATATCATGATGGTTATAAGGTCAGTTGTATGTCGCATCACAAAGTTAATATATGTTTGGTTGAAATGCGTTTAAAGTTAAAATAATAAATATATATACTGCCGTTTTGTAACAAGGAAGTAAGAACTGTAAATTATTTGTTGGAACATAACCACTTTTTTGCGGTACGCTATGTACATTTCGTGTTTTATTGTCTCATAGTATATAAATATATCCAACAATATATATAATATACGTATATAGTTGTTAATTTTATACTACAAAGTATATAATACACGTCTGTCATTATTATTGTTATTATATGTTTTCAGAGTTGAAGTATCAAGCCCGTCAGTAAACAATGTATTATAGGCCGAAGCAGACAGACGTATTATTATTACTTTCTTGAGTGTTCATTTTATAAATGAGAAGAGAGAAAATATACTTAAGCTATTTGGAGGATGAGCAGCTAGGCCTTCGCAAAGAGCAATGTTATATTTATCTCCGTATATATATATACAGCGCCAGTTATCTTATATGTATATATATAATGCCAAGTCGAGCTCCCTGAACAGGGAATATGGACAACAAAAGCTTCTGGGGATGCATTTCGGTGGAGTGGATCCTGCCTGCCTTTATCGGGGCTGCCTTCCATTCTAGTTGCATTGCAAGATTTTCCCTTTGTTTATTTTTTTGTCGAGTCTTATCTACTTTTCTCGCTGACATACGTTAGCATTATGTGCAGGACTTACTTACCGTGTATATTCAACTGATTTGAGGACTGTTTTTTTCCTCTCAAGAGAACGCACTGGCTATATTTATAAATCTGAGCACATATATATCAATGATGTAGCTATATTTAGAGAAACACACAAAGTTATATTTACCCAACATTTGGTTTTGAATGGATCTATTTTTAGAATATTTCTTAAATATAATTTAAACAATTATTTGTAATAGTAATAATGTGTACATATATTTTTGTAAAGCGCCACATATTGCAAGCAATGTCTGCAGCGCTACAAGTACAAGTGGAAAATAGTTGAAATATGTACAAAAAACAACATTAGGAATGAAATATATATAAATCTTATCTAAACGTAAATGGTTCGTAAACAATAGACGTAAAATAAATGTATAAATCATATGTAAAACATAAATGAACCAAACTCATAAGAAGAAATTGGTTTTTAATTTGGATTTAAAAAAGCTTTCTAAATTAAATAAATAATAAAAGCATATCATAACATTTCTTGCTCTTATACAACGTTAAGAATAATAAGATCCCTAATAGGAATTATATACTAACAATGGAAAAGTTGAAATACTTTCTGATCATTAATAATAAAATATCGATAAGGATTAACTCCTGGATTAAATATAATCCAACAAATCACATCATAAATGTAATATTGCAGATGATTACATATTAAAATCAAAGGGCAAACCAAAAGAATTTTAAAAGGTGCTAGTAACACCTTTATTCAAATAATAATCAATATAGTCCATATAAAGGGGTAAAAAGTTGTTATTTTAAATGCGTTATAAATTATAAAATCGCGCGATATATATTACATAAATTTTCCAAAATTTCATTGCCATTTTTAAAATACTTTTAGTAGTAGGTACTCGTTTTATGTGTACTCGTTTTATATTGGTAATTTAATGTGTTTATTATTTTATTTGTTATATCGCAGTAAGATGAAATTATAAATGAAATCAAGGAGAAAGAACTACAACACGATTTTTATTATATTAGTAAATATCGAAATAATTGCATCTTGGAAGTCATAATTAATTTTATTGCAAAATCGTGTTAAACCTTCCCTGGTCTATTCTATTTTTTATATCCTTTATATAGGTATGTATAATTTTATTACATGATGCTATAAATATCTTTCAAAGAAATTTGACGAGTCATTAGTCAGTAGGACGGAATTTTTTTCAGGAAAGGGTATATTTATGATTCATTCGTACATCCTAGCGGGCACAACGCTCTCTGTTATATTTATACTTTTCTTTTCTTTTACATGAATAAAGACGCAAGCACTTTTACAAGACACGAAGAGTGCAAGCGGTCTCGTTAGTTGTATAGTCTTACTACTAAATGCCACACAGATTTCTTGAAAGCTCTATTTAACGGTTCATGATAATATCTGGGTCTGTCGCTCGTATATATATAGTGTATAATGTGTAAAACATAAAGCCTAGCTATATTATGTACTATAAAGTGTCATCCAGGGGGAGGACCATATAATATCTGTCAGAGGAAGAAAGTTTTATTGGCGGGGAGGGATCCTTTGTGAGTGATGAGGTCAAATGTCATTATTTCATCCAGAGTTGATGCCAGCGTGTCGAGACACTTGAAGACATTAGATTAATTGCTGTAATTCTTATCGCTTAATATGATCATGATTTTTGTTTAAGAGTGAATTATATCATCTCATTGTCCTCAGTCGTCACAGTATGTTGGATTTTACTACAAATTTATATTAATATAATCGTCGCACTTTCCAAGATCCGAGGGATCAACGACCATCACGCAGGTGTCAAAAGTCAAATTGGGGAACTACAATGGGGAAGGAAGGGGGGCGGGGTGGCAGAAGCAAATTACCTTTAAATTGAGCATGTCAGGGTCACGTCTTATGTACGAGACAAATTGTCCATATTGGAGATTATAGGCCTGTTTAGCTATTTCTCACCATACAAGAAAGTAAATTATATATATGTATGTATACTTACCACCTCGTGCATACAAACATACCGCAAGGCAAATTTTTATTGCATCCGGCTTATATTTATTAGCTATATATATATACGTTATATATGGTAGGTAAAACGCAATGAAAATCGGAAATGGGATAAAGTGGATTGCCATCCGGAAAATGAGAAAATAAGTGTCCACTCGACGAGGGCCTTTGTTAAGTCACTCGTCATCGTTAATTTTCCCAAGATCAACAATATCTTTGGTCGAGCTCGAGTGCTGACCAGTCCAATGAATAGTACATATTATATATATATATATATACACGCAGACTTGGCCTGTTGCGTCAAGAATTTTTGCCTTCAAGGGGTGTTTGCTCTACTGAGAACCTTCGGTGGTGGCCACTTGTTAGTGCTCTTAATTTGGAGATTTTTGTATTCTCAAGCCTCGCTTAATATCATCTATAAAAGGTCCCATATTTAAGTACATCCGGTTAATAATATTGATAACTTAGTATATTTTAAACGTCCCCATGTTTGTGCAGAATTATTAAATTCATCGATCCATTTTAGAGACGATGGGGGAAGCCTTAACGACAAAATATCATCAAAATGAGCTAATTGACTTTCACTTTCGACCGAGCAGACGCCTGGAGAGAAATTAGCTCATCACCCAGCCTCAACTGTGATGACATAACACAACAGGGTGAGAGGGTATAGAGAAGCCTACGATAATACTGCAATGGGCGCAGAAATGAGCAGATATACATACTTGTATATTGTATGCCAGTGTGTTTTGGAATGCAACGAGCGTAACACCATTCCAGCCTGGTTACAGTTGTGGCTTGGAGGGTTGCAGAAAACTCCAGATTTTCGGAGGCAGTTCTG